>CAUYON010101353.1:0-14593 GCA_963573935.1 Arctocebus calabarensis | reverse complement strand
TGGCATTTTCTTAGTTATTGTATGAAGACATTTGTATTCTGCATTTAGTAAGTTTCGCCTGTACCCTTCTAAGATGCATAGGTGTGGCCCCGCCAATTACCCTCTCTCCACCCCAACCTCCCCCCTTCCCTCCCCTTATGTGATTTCTTGTGCCATTTTCCACTTCTCTGCCTGCAGCTGAGCCCTCAGTGCTGTGTAGCTGTCTCTGCGCGCCAGCCACCCTTCTCCCGCTCCCCACCTCCACCACGATTTCCCAGTGTTCCTGCTGGCTCCTCCCCTGGGCTCAGGCCCCTTTGGCTTTCTTGAATGGCTCCCTTGAGTTGCACTAACACATCCCAACCCTGTTCCCCACCACCACCCATGTAAGTGACTGCAGAAACAGAACACAGGAACCCTCAAAGATTACACAGAGAGCCTGGCCCATTGCACCAGAAAGAAGCAACATGCATATGCACTGTAGAAAACATGACTTTGAACCTTCAATGACTTTTGAAAACATTCCCATTCGATTGTAGTTTTCATTCACAAACTCACTGACGTGTTTCTCCTAATCTTTAGCCTCTTCAGATGGAGCATAATTCCCACATCACAAACCACCAACTCTGTGTTAGGCAATTATTTTATAGGCAAGCTGGAAGTTTGCCTGAACTAAGTAGTGAACCTTAGTTCGGGCAAGTTTCTTCCTACTGACTTTTTTGTAAGCACTAGCTGATTTAAAATTAGGTGAATAGAATCATGTTTTATTTCAAAGTGAATTTATTATTTATATCAAAAAGGCAGCTCAGTGACTGTGGCTCAACGGGCTAGGGCGCCAGCCACATACACCTGAGCTGGCAGGTTCGAATCCAGCCTGGGCCTGCCAAACAACAATGGTGGCTGCAACAAAAAAAAAAAAAAAAAAAAATGGCCGGGCGTTGTGGCGGGTGCCTGTAGTCACAGCTACTTGAGAGGTGGAGGCAGGAGACTCGCTTGAGCCTAGGAATTGGAGGTTGCTGTGAGCTGTGATGCCACAGTCCTCTATCCAGGGTGACAGCTTGAGGCTCTGTCTCAAAAAAAAAAACATAGAAAACTCACTGTTTTGATGTTGTTATCCAAATATTTAAAACTATATATATTGCAAAATCAAGCCTCACAGTCCTTTGGGGTTGATTTCATAATCCTTAGTGAGCTCTGCTCTCAACTTCCACAGTTAGTGAGGGGACAAAGCAGCCTCCATTGTGAATAGAGGGACATAGGAACAAATAGAATATACCTTTTTCAACCACACTGGAGCAGAGGAGCCTTGCGTGCTCCTGGGCACCCCTGAGAGTGTCCCCTGTGCTACCTCTGAGGATGCAAGGATGGAAGTCAGAGGCCACTGCTACACGGGCCCTGCCCTCACCCCAGACAACGTTTCTGGAAAGCAGAACCACATCTTCAAACAGAAAGAATGACTGTGAACTTCAGCTACTCCTCCAGGGCAGGCCTTGGAAGCTGTTATATCCTTTCCTTGCTGAGATAAGGACTGTGAAGCATCTAAAGTAACATCTTTTGAATAGATGCCAACATAATCATGAGCCTTAAGCTCCCTGAGATGTTTAGTATTTAACAATTCATGCTGCTTGCTGAGATGAAAATTTTCCTTATGCTCACCTACTTGCATCTCCACATTTGTTTGAGCTTTTTACAAATGTGCTTATTTACTTAATTCTCTGCATATGTTTATGTAATATTATCACATACTGAAATAGTGATATCAATAAGCTTCTTAGCTTAATTAAGCATATACAATAGCCAAACGCCGAAGCTTCAGCCAGAATATGCTAGTCTTGTACTATTTTGATTACTTGGGTGAATATGAATATCCCATAGCAAAAGAAATTGGGTCTCTCAGATATGGTACAGTTTGCTCATTTTTTTGTAAGTGAGAGCATTCCCCAAAATGTGATCATCATGTACTATCTGATAATAAGAAAGGAGCTGTCTTGAATGCCAAGACTACTGTCTGGTGTTTTCATCCTGTGCTGAAATACTCATAAATTACTGGTCACATCCCCCTCCACCAGACAGAGACAAGGTGATGGGGAGCGCCGAGAAAATTCCATGGGAGAAATCAAGGCAAGTTCCAATGTTTTTCTTGAAATTATTGACATTTTCTAGAACGAGCTGCCCTCTGCTCTCTCTGTAACTTCTGTTATCAAATACGATATTTAATGTACTAAATGGGAGAAGAATCTTGAATTCTGAACAGTTGAAATTCATTTTGGAATATGAAGTCCTGAATTGCCCAGCATTTGAACCAGTCCTGGTCTCCGACTCTGTGCTCCGTCACTGGACCTTTTTCTTTTGAGAACCCTGAGATGGACCTACCTTCCTGATCCCGAGAAGGGCAGAATTCTTCTCACAGGCCTCCGCACACCCAGCCCCCAGGCCGGTGGCAGTCTCTTGGGTTGCTGCTGCCACCCTGGGCTTCCTCTCATTCCCTACCCTCCACCTTTGCCCTTCCTTAAGAGGCTACTGGTGTATAAAAGAGCTCTGCCAGATCGTCTGACACTGAAGCACTCCTCGTTTCCGCCTCTTTGTTGCCAAGACTGGGCTGTAAGTATTTCACTCAGCACACATGACAGATGACATTACATGCGTGACAAGTGCCAAAGCATAATTTTCAGCATGCTTATAGTAACATCTTTTTCTCTCAACAAAAGGTAGTGGGTTTTTAATTTTTGTGTTTTTATACTCATAAATACATACAAATTATACTTTTCTATAAACCAAAAATTATATACTCTTATTCAAGCACATTTCCTTTTTTCAATCTTGCTGGCCACACCTCTCCTACCCAGTTCATCCTCTACCCACTTCCACCCTCAGTAGCCTGTCATAACAGCTGTTACTTGTCCACTCATACAATGCCACGATCATGTTGCCACATAGACACAGAGGTGCCAAAAAGTGTCTACACATCTTAAGGAAGGGAAAAACTGTAATAAAATTGTAATATTCGATATATAATACCAACAAAAGAGGAATACATGGCACGTTGAGCCCCTCCTGTAACTGGAGAAGTCAAACGTGATTTGAGTATTACGAATTCGATACAGTTGCTGTTTTCTTCTTTGAAATGTACACGTACTTTTTGCCACCCTCTGTGTGTGCATAGGCACAAAAATACAGGCATGCTGACACACACAGTTCTGTGCACACACATGTGTATGTGTAAGGCTCTTGCCATTGTCTGTTAGGCAATGTTTATACCCCCCCATTCTTTACTTTGCTTCCTTTCTTTCTCCTTTGCTGCCTTCTGTTGAATTGTGAAAATTTTGGTATTCTTTCTCCACTACCTATCTCCCCCACCTTTTTTCTGATCTTCTATTCATTTGGCCACTATAGTATATGTTCTTGTTCTTCTAACGTTAAAAAGCAATTATAACAATGTCTGTAGTTACTCCAAATATGTTCTCCTCACAACCACATCCAGGGTCATAGGTTATTCTAACTCCCCATGGAACATCCCACCACTCTCTCTCCAAGCATTATTATTGCTTGAAATTTTAGTTTTCAGACACACACATACACTGAGGTTTTTTATGGCCAATGTTAAATGTTTTTACTTAAATGTTTTATTCATATTTTATGCTTGTCATTTCATTTATTCCACATCTCTCTGTGTGTTTTTCTTCTTACTGATCATAACCACAACTCTTACACTTCCATAGTTCTCATTCTATGCCAGGTTTTCCTCTAAGCACTTTACACACATGACTCGATTCAATTATCTCAACAGATACTGTTATCAACCCCATTTTGCAGAAGCTGAAACTGAAGCCCACTGACATTCAGTACCTCGCTGGAGGTTGCACAGTAAGTGGTGCAGTTGGTATGCAGACCAGGGAGCCTGGCTCCAGAGTCCACCACCTGTCCTCCAGGCTTGGCTGCTTCTCAGTTAGAGGGAAGGCCTGTGGGTGGTTGGTGCTTTGTGCTTGTTTTTTAATGACTGATGGTGTCTTTACTGTGCCCCCACCTATGAATGGTAGTTTGACTATGAATAGCATTCAAGTTGACAGGTATTTGTCCCCCTTGTCTCCTGGTTCCTGTCGTTGTCACTAAGGAGTAGGCTATCATCTAAGTCTGCCCTTTTCAGGTCTCCTAGAAGCTGTGAATAGCAAAAAATAGAAGTTCTGTAGTTTTACCATGATATGTCTGGATGTCTGGGGGTGGATTTATTTTTATTTATCCTGCTCAATACTCAAAGTTCACTTTCAACCTAAGCATTTATGGTTTTCTTCTAGAAAATCTCAATTGCTATCTCTCCAAATATTGCTTCTTGACCGTTTGCCTCTATTCCCTTCTTCTAGAATTCTCATTCAACTTGATGAACTCTATCAATTTCTTCTCTGAGATTGCCCATTGTTGTTTCTTTTGCTTTCAGTGCTATGTTTAGGGTGAGTCTTTCCACACCATCTTCCCATTAAATTCACTTTTGAAATTTGCCTAATGTAGGGTTTGTTTCCTTAGTCCCTCTGCTGTATTCTTCTTGATTCAATGACTATTTTTCATTTCAAAATTGCTTTCCTATCCATCTATTCTTACTTCATTTACAACTATTTGGTGCACAGTTTCTTTTTTTTTTTTTAAAGAAAACATATGCTTGCATACTTCTTCGAGTATCTTCAACATACTTTAAGAACTTTGTCCTGGGCATATAGACTAGCATGATTATTATGAAGAGCAGAACTCAAGTTACATGTACGGATCTACTGAGACCCTGCAGAGGACTTTTCTCACAGACTTATAAGACTTGGTGGTCATCACAGCACTATTTGTGTTGGCCATGGTGGGGGACAATCCAGTTATTTAGTCCTAGGAAACAGAAGTAAAATGTTAGGGTACATGCTATGGAATGAATGTAGCAGAAAGAAATTGAGAACTAGATGCATGTATAGCAAACCGGGTAGATGTCACAAACACAGTGAATAAGGAAAGAACAGAATGAGCTCTGTAGCACAATAATACTTCTGCAGCTTAAAAATTACATAGAAAACTAATGCAAATTGTAAGAACATACACAATAAAAGGGTATACATCGAGCCAATTAGAATGTGTGCCTGTTGGAAGAAGAGCAAAATGAGAATAAGGCATGAGGCATGGAGAGAAAAATACATACAGAGTAGAAGAGCAATAAATATTTATTGGCTTGATAACAATATAAACAACCTCAGTGAGGCACAGCATCATGGAAATTGCAGGCACAGCCTGCCTACTGGGGGAGTCATAAGTGAAGACGGCCTGGCTGGCCCAGGACAAGCTCCAACTAGCATGTATACCAAACATAGCTTAAGGAAAATTGTTTTATCCATAAGACTGAATAGAAATGTAAAAAATCAGTTTTTCTTTTGCATGATGATGACACTTTTCCTATGAACTACTTGGCCATAGAGAAAACACACGCCATGCAGGACAGCACCTCCACACACCTGTGCAAGGGCATGTGCAAGGTCACTCGCATCTCTAGAGCTTTCCCAAGATTTATTGCAGACTCTGCCCCCTGTTGCCATCCCCACTCTATCAATTAAGGAGAAAGGCATAGAAGGTTTTTCTAGCATGTACTGTGGTAAATTAAAGGTTTAAAAAATTGCTAATTGCCAACACCCTCCTACAAGCAAAGCTTCCCTTCCCTCCCCTGCCCTTTTGTTTTCAACCCCAATCTGGGCTTCCTGCTTCCCTCCCAGACTGTCTCCTGCCTCAGGCGGGGAGTTCTCTGTTTCCGTTTCATCTCTTTTCCATACCTCTGGATGGGGATGTGTCCAGGAACCGAGGCCAAAACCAGCAAATTTATCACCGTGGTAATGACAGCAAGCTGCATGCTGAGTGAATTCTGCAGTCCCCCTCAAATCCTTCTTGTGCCAAAGCCTGTGGAGCTGCAAGATCCAGCAGGTTACACAGACTGTTATCTGCACAAGAAGAATGGCTCTGTTAGAAAATGCAATTAGGGATCAGCCAGAAGCCTATTTCTGGAAATTTGTTTAGGGAAATCTAAAAAAAATAAAAATAAAAAAAAAATAAAAAACCTGCCATATGGTGAGAGGTGTTAGTCAGTTCACCAAAACTGACTAACACTGGCCACATTTTAAAAGTGAATGTATATAACATTAAAAAGTTACCTTTTGTCTCCCCAGGATGCCTCATTGTTCTGAAAGTATTTATGTTTATGGAGTTTGTAGAACTCTCAGTCCTGGTAGCAAAACCTCCCTCTTCACTTAAGTGAGCAACTCTTTCCAAGCCAGCAGCTGCAGAGAATCCTTAACCTGTCATTCAAAAAAATCAAAGCTTCCTAGAGTTTAAGGAAAGGGCAGCTGGTCATTCCAGTAGGAGCAGGGAGAAGTCATGACATATACCAGGTTGAGCCCCTACTGCAGGCAAAGCGTGGTCAGGAGGGCTCACTGGGAGGAGATTGTTTTCCAGGGAAGAATACAGCCCAGCACGTGCTTTGACAGAGCAAGCCACCATGGGGCCTCATCAGGAAGGCCGTCCCCAGGCCTGGGAAAGGCTCATGGTATAAGGCACTGCACCAGATACCCAGGAAAAAGGCAGGCGCCAAGGCCTCAGTGGTTCTCCATGCTATTGGGATGAGAAGGCCCTCAATGACCCGCTGCAGATCAGAGATGTTTCTAAAGGGAGTGTCGTATTTGTCACAACACTTACCTCCTTTCATTTGGAGTGTGGGTACACTGTGCTTTTTTAGATTCAGTTCAGCAATGTTTGATGCAGACTACAGTTGGTCCAACACCAACTTAATGCCTTCCACTTCTTTACTCTGCTGACATGTACAATAAAGCTCTCGTCACACAGAGTGGGGAAGAGATCCCACCTGTGGCTGTGGCTGGCCCAGCTGTCAGGGCCTCTTCCTGTCAAGGCCAGGCTCACCAGCCCTCCTCACTGGGCCACACCTCTGCTTCCCCTGACCCCCTCCACACACTCCTGAAGTCCCCAACGTTTATTGCCCAGACCCATTCTGGTCATCCTCTCTATGCATAATCCTCTCCACGGGGCACAGGGGAGACAAGGCACAGATAGGCAGTACCCCAGGCCCTCATCCAAGATGATGATGTTCCTGGGGACAGTGGCCTCCACAGGTCCATGGAAGGACTGCAGTGATTAATTCAAAGAGGGCAAGTCCTCAAATCGTGGCATCCTCTAGCTACCAGCACCAGAGGATCCTTTTCTGTGCTGCTCCAGAGAACAGACCAGGCCCAAAAAATGAAAGTGTCAGCTCCACCTGAGTAATTCCTTATGTACAACTCTGTCAGTGTGACAGCCTGAAGAGACACAAGTCAAAGGAGAAATGTCCATTTCCTTCTGTAGATGGGATTCCTAAATGGAGAGAAAAAGTTAAACTGACCTCTGCCAGCCCTCCCAGTGAGAACATTGTGACCAGAAGAACACTTCTAGAACTTTCTGTGACTGACAAGGTCTCTCATGATTGCTTTGTTACCTGTTCATCTTTTGAATACTCAATCGAGCTGTGGCCTTGGAGGTGTAGAATGTTCTTTATGTGAGGAAGGAAGTCCATTAGCCCAGGGAGCAGTAAAGTTCCCAGACTTTCTCAGAATCCCCCAGTGGGACATGAGATCCAAACAGCACTGACATAAACAAACTCTGGGGTTGCTGCTTCACCCGTCCCTCCAGCACAAACATGGACTGTTAGAGAGGGGGAAGCCTGGAGGTCATTGCTTCCCAAATCCTACCCAGGGCAGGAACTCTCACTGTAATGACCCTCCAGATGGTCAGCCGGCTTCTGCTTGAGCACATTCAGAAGGCCGCACTGCTTTGCCAGGACATTTAATCCACTTTGAGACAACTTAATCCATTCTGAGGCAGTCCTCATTGTGAGTTGTTTCTTCCTCATACTGAGCCCCGAAACTGCAACAATTTGACTTGATTTCTGCCCTCAGGAGTAAAACAAAAATAAATCTTTTCTCTCATCTGTGTGACAACATTCAGATATGCAAAGACAGCCATTATCTCCACGTCTCCTCTCCCTCTAAGTTGTATCTCCTCCACCTAAACATCTCAGCCTCCAAGTCTTGTCTTCTCCACCTAACATCTCAGGTCAGCTCAGATATTTCTTACACGGCATGGTTTCACAACCCCAGTCAACGTGTGGCCTCATCACTGCAGAGTGTACCCAAACTATCCCTCCCTTGATCTACACACTATACCTTTATTAATGCAACCTATAATTATATAAGTTGCATACTAAATGTCAAAGTGTTAAGGTTATTGTCAGCTAAAACCACCATATTTTTTATCTGACACAGTTTCACAAAGTTCAAAGAAAGAAGTGGATTTAACAGTAGCCCTAAAAAATATTAAAAGACCAAATCCTACTTCCCTTTCATTAATAAAAAACATAACTATTTAAGAAACTAGGGCTTAGAAAAGATTATGAGTGGCAGAATGAGATCAATGAACCCTAAGGTGATTGAACCCAAATGTGAAATGTACATGTGCATTGATGGCACGTGCCAGCATCTGGGCCTTGGCAACCTCTTCTTCCACACAGTCTCCAGCATGGAAGGGCTCTTTGTAGAAGCTATGCCTGTTTTTATCTCCCTTACTCTTCTTTATTACCTTTTAGCTTGCCACATGCTCCTGAGGCCAGGCCTTCCTGCAGCCCACTGAAAGCCCACTAGTGGTTTGCCTTTGTGTCTTCAACAGGTCACCTGAAGGAGGAAATCACCCAGAGGCACATACAGCAAGTAGCGCTAGGTAGGTACAACGCGGAGTCTGCAGGAAGAAGGTGAAGGTAATGTAAGCTGACATTGTCGTAAAGACGCAAGCCCAGCTAAATTCTCAGGGAGGAAAGGAAGTCCAGGGTTGCTATCCAGCTTCACCAGGATGCCCCCCTCCCCACCCCAATGGGAGCAGCTCCCCCAGCCTGTGCCTGCGCCTGGCTTTCAGCACCTGGAGCCCTACCCTTCCAGCTACTGCCAAAGGCTCCTGCCCTCTCCCACCCCACAGGTCCACTGAAATTCACCCGCTGTGTCTCACCTCCTCAGGGTCCTCCTAACTAATCCTAACCACTGCTAACAAACCCAAATAGTGATGAAACAGTGGCCATTTACCATCTCTGCTCACAACTTTGTGCATACTGTCTCCTTTCATCCTTGCCACAGTCTGAAAAGGTGAGCGAATTTGCCAGACGGAGCAGCTTCAGTGGCCTGCCCAAGGGCATGCAGAGTGCAAACGGCTGTGGCCCCAGTGCTCTCCGAGTTCAGACTCAGTGTTCTTGGTCCTCATGCTGTTTGCTGCCCACGTGGATATCAGTCCGCTCCAACACATTGATAATTCACACACTAAACCCAAATAGTCACATTCTAAGAGGCATCTTTAACCAGTGGGCAGCTGCAGATATGTGACCCCATGAACTCACGTGGGAGGAGAGTGTAGCTTCCAGGACAGGACAGCAGGGCAGACATCCTGGGCAGAGACACCTTGCTTTGTCTTCACTAGCCTACCACCAGCCATCCACAGAGGATTGAGTAAATAAGAAACATATGTGCTTATGTAAAGGGGTTCCACTTGAGATGGCCTGGGCCCTCCCCTGGCCCACAGGGTGAGGGTGAACTGAAATCCAGCGCCTGCTGGAGAAATATGGGAGAGCCCCTACTGCCATGAGGATGACCCATTAGACCCTAGGAATTTGGATTATTAAAAGGTTGGCTGTTTTGTTTCAGTAATAGAATGTAGTAATGATCATGTAAAATGACTTCTGATCACATCTGAAACAGAGCGAGGAAGCCTAAGCACCTTGACTTGAGCTCTGCGCTCCTACTGCTGGCCCTGTGATGTAGGGGTCAGGTAACCCTGCCCTCCCATTGGTGGAGAGTTGGGCTCGCACTTGGAGCTGAGACTCTGCCAAGTACCTTCTCCAATGCGGAGCTGGGGCTGCCCAGGGTCCTCGCTCTGTGGATCAGCTGGGGAAGGCAGAATACCTCTGTCAGGAAGCTGTGCCAGGGACCTTCTGGGCCTCCATGTCCTGCTCCATGCTCACCCACGCAGGTCCCTGCGTCTGGAGTCCTCCCGGGGGCTGCCACCTGGCACTGAAACGTCTGG
This sequence comes from Arctocebus calabarensis, assembly GCA_963573935.1. Lineage (NCBI taxonomy): Eukaryota > Metazoa > Chordata > Mammalia > Primates > Lorisidae > Arctocebus > Arctocebus calabarensis. Next base: position 4,498 of record CAUYON010101353.1, on the reverse strand, counting down.
CCTCTTCTTTAGCCTTCATGGTACTGGTTCAAAAGAAACAACATGTGAAAAATACCATTCACCTCCAGGGGCAATTTCCATCTTGGGCCTGGAAAGCCATTTCCATTCTATCCTCTCTGCTGTCCTGTCTCCCCATCCTCCCAGGACTGGTCCATCGGTGGAGACAAACACTCCCTGGGCCTTCAGTTCCGTGTTTTTCATCGCAGCTTTGAGCCTTAATTCCTCTGTGCGTCTCACTGGGAGGCTTCTTCTGAATTACAGCAGGTGTCAGGTTCAGCAGGGCCCCAGCTCTGCCTGAAGTAATCAGCAAACTTCAAACAGAAAACACTTTGGCTGGAAGTCTAATTAAGACCATTTGAAATACCTATTTATTTTAAAAGCATACTATCCCAATTAGAGAAGAAGTGTTAACATCTCCCAGCTGCCACTCTGAGATGAACTGTCGTGTTGTCATCCAGACTCTTTCGGAGCTTGTCTGAGGGAGGTTAGGCACTGCCAGTGTTTACGTGTCCCAGGTGACCACAGTGCAGATGGGACTCATTCGCATCAAGAGAAAACTCTCAGTGCAACAGAAGGTTTCGAGGGCCTCAACCCTCACCCTTCAGGAGAGTATTTGGGTGGAAGGCTAGCACAACGGGCTCCAGCGAGACAAAAGCACCTCACCTGGTGTATTTGGATTCCCTGATGTCCTGTAATTTGGGTTTCAGGTGCAGGAACAAAGCAGTGACCGCATGCAATGTGCCCGTTTCCATGCCTCGTCTTTCTGAGTGTCTGTCCTCCCTTCCCCTCTTTTTCTTCTGTTCTCATTTGCCCGCTTTTGTCTACTTTCTCTCACTCTCCAATTTAAATGTTTCCTCTGCTATCATTTCTTCCTTTTGCCTACATGTCCTTAAGTTTCCATGTACGTGTAGGTATGGTTGGTTGGGGGACTTATCTGAGGGGATGATGATGAGCAAGTCTAAGCAGGAAAGCATTCCTCATATATTTTGCATAAGAATATGTCTCTGTCTATGCAAGTAGACATGTATGTGCCCAAGGACATTTGTATAAAGGCAATCCCATATCCCAAAGCAGTGATTTTCAACCGTTGTGCCAGGAGAGGATCTTATGCGTGCCATGAAAACTTTTGAAGATCATTAATCAAATTATTTTTGAAAGACATTCAAAGCATAATAAGTATATTCTTTTTTTACTCTTTTTTTTTTGATCAACATAAATGTTCTACAGAAATTTCACTATAGATTCAAGTATGCCGTGAGATTAAAAAAAAAAAAAAAAAGCTTGAAAAACACTTTTCTAAAGGAACAAAGATTCAATGATGATGTAAGGGGTGCCACTTGGAAGGAATCCACTGATTGATGGGGGGAAACCATTCCCACCTCATTCCATATCATAAAAGCCAATTGTAACATTTTGGGAATTTTAGAAGCCATTGCTAAGTAAAACTATTATTAAAATTAAATCATATAAGCTTACAATTAAAAATTGTATTTAAAAAGGTAACAAATACTCAATACTTATCACCTTTGAATTAATTTTCTATGTTTTACTATTCTCTGTACTCTTGAAGCTCTTTGCATCTGCCGTATCTGTGCAGTGGAAACACCGTGTGATGGTGTGTGTGCTGTTGGACAACTCTTCCCAACCCCACACTTAGTGACGTCACACTGGTAGCTTAAAATCAGCTATGGGGGAGGATTTACCACCAAGAAAATGGGCAGATATTATAAACGAACCTTTTTTTTTTTTTTTTAAGAAATTGGCTGTTAAACATTTACTATTATACCACTGGCAAATGGATGGCCCTTTCCTGGCCAGGGGTGTATTTACATGAGCATCATCTGGGGGCACCCTTATGAGGACTTGTACCCCCTTTCCTGACTGGAAATCCAGATTATGATACTCTCTTCATGTAGCACCCACCCAGCGTACATCAGGAAACAAACATTTATCAGACTCTGGTCCTTTTGAAAATCAGTGGGCAGGGAAACTGGTGAAGACTAAGTGAGGCTGGAGAAGCATAGTGCCCACGAGCTACTAGATGGGACAGAGCTGAGAGCAGGGATGTCCTTCAGGAGAAACATCAATAACCAGTCTGAGAACATCATATACAAACAAAAGTTACTGAAGGACTTTAGAAAAGGGCTGACTCTCACATACAGTTTCAGGAAACAATAAAACAATGTTATTTGCGAATTAAACACCATTTGGAAATAGTACTCAATTAACCAGATTCAGCTAGCTAAGCTTAGAGTGCTTTGCTGAGTTCAGTTGTGTGTTTGTTACCCTGTCATCCTCTCGGCTCTAACCAGAGTCACTACTGCAGGTAAGACTATCAGTGACTATGTCTTAAAGACTTCACAACATGGCAAGAGTATTCTCCTCTGTAATGCGCTCAGCCTCCCCGTGAGGTGGAAACATAGTACCGCCACTACCCAAAGGGGATAAGCAATCCTGACCAACTTGCCCAGCTGAGGATGCAAAGCCCGATGCAGACCCAGGCTCCTGCCACCACACTGCACTGCCCTTAGTACTTTGACCCCATGGAGTCCACACAGGGGCACAGATCCAGTGCCTACCTTCAAAGAGCTTCCAATCTCGGGCGGCGCCTGTGGCTCAAAGGAGTAGGGTGCCAGTCTCACATACTGGAGGTGGTGGGTTCAAACCCAGCCCTGGCCAAAAACTTCAAAAAAAAAAAAAGAAAAAAAAAGAGCTTCTAATCTCACCAGGACGAGGAGACACATATATAAAAGATAACTTATGAGGGAGGGGCAAGATGGCCAACTGGAAGCAGCTTCCGACAGAGGCTCCTGTCCAAAAGGAAAGATAACCTCCAGAAACTGCCCAATTGAGCTGAAGACTGGGAGCCCAGCCGTGAGAAAGAGAAGTGATAACTGCAGCTCACCTCTGAGGCAAGCTGTGACTTCAAGAAACCAAGCTTCAGGCAGAAAAACTGAACTAAAGTTTTCCACCATTCTGAACTTCCAGTACATCCCTGTACATCCTTCCCCCCTCACCTGACACACCAGAAGCCTGACCTCTGCTGAAACTGAGGGAGAAGGACTTGAGCAGCACCCACCCTTCCTATCTGCCAGACCAGGCAGCCCATTAGGTAAGAGACTCCGGGGCCCCACCGAGCCCTCACCAGCCCCAGGCCAGGGATCCTACCTGGAACTGCAGGGATCCACTCCACCCCAGCCGAACCCACCACCCACCAGGAACCCCACGCAGCTCCCATCAGTGCACCACCACCCACAGTGGCCAGGAACTCTGCCGGGACCACTGCATAGCCCTGACTGGCACCCTGCCAGGGCTTGGCCTGCCACCAGCAGCAGCCAACAAGTCCACCAGGACTCCCACATGACCTAGTCCGCCGCTCACGGGACCCCCGCTGGGCTCCCTGTGCCCCAGACCAACTGTCCACAGCAGCCAGGAACTCCACTCCGCTGGAACCCCTGCTGGGCCTTGGCCCACTGCCAGCAGTGGCTAGGAACTCTACAGGGACTCCCGAGTGGCCCCAATTGGCACCCCGCAGGGTCTTGGCCCACCACCAGCAGTGGCCAGGAAGTCCGCCGGGAGTCCCTCAGGGAGCTGAGCTGTTCCCCACCCAGCTGCCCGCCAGGACCCCCACCCAGCTCCGATCTGTGCCGCAGGCCCACCGCCCACAGCTGCCAGGAACTCCACTCCCCCAGGAGCCCTGCCCAGCCCCAATTGGCACCCCACCAGGCCTTGGCCAGCCACCAGCAGCAACCAGGAACTACACCCAGACTCCTGCGTGGCAGAGACCTGTGCTGCAGGCCCGCCACCCACAGCGGCCAGGAACTCCACTCCACAGGGACACACCAGATGCCCCATCCCACACCCTGCTGCTTGATCTGGGCATGCCACACTTCGGAGCTGCTCCCACAGCCAGAACTTCTGGGGTGGGGCAGTCCCAGAGGAGCTACACAGGGTCACTCCCTTCAAAGATCCAGCAACAAAACAGTGATCCTGCTGGGGACTGATCTGGGAGAGACACCTCCTCGACTCTGAGGACGGTCATAGGCAACAGTGAAAAATAATCATGAGGTGGAATCAACAGAAAAACTCTGGCAATATGAATAATCAGAGTAGATCAACTCCCCCAAGGAATGACAAGGTAGATACAGCCCATGATCCCTTGCATAAGCAAATGGCTGAGAGGTCAGAAATCAAATTCAGAGTCTGGATAGCAAATAAGATCAGTGGAATGGAGGAAAAGAGGGAATTAGAATTTCAGGCAGTAATCCAAAAGACCCAAAAGATGTCTCAATGAATTCGAAGACAAAATGGCTAAAGATTTTGACACATTGAGACAAGAAGTTGCAGCCCTCAAAAATCTGAGAAATACAGTAGAATCCCTCAGTAACAGAATGGAGCAAGCAGAAGAAAGGATTTCTGACATGGAAGACAAAGCTTTCAAACACTCCCAAACTTCCAAAGAGGAAGAGAAATGGAAGGCAAAAACGGATCATTCTCC
>CAUYON010101346.1:0-24761 GCA_963573935.1 Arctocebus calabarensis | reverse complement strand
CCGAGTAGCTGGGACTACAGGCGCCCGCCACAGCGCCCGGCTATTTTTTTGTTTTGCAGTTCGGCCGAGGCCGGGCTTGAACCCGCCACCTTCGGTATATGGGGCCGGCGCCCTACTCGCTGAGCCACAGGAGCCGCCCATGAATAGATTATTTTTTATTAAATCATAGCTTTGTACATTAATGCAATCAATCATGGGGTACAATGTGCTGGTTTTATATATAATTTGTCATGGGGTACAATGTGCTGGTTTTATATATAATTTGAAATATTTTCATCAAGCTGGTTAACATAGCCTTCATGGCATTTTCTTAGTTATTGCGTTATCTTTCCATTAATCTTACAGAGGTATAACTTAGTTACAGTTAAATCCACCCCTTGGAGGGCATGGCTCTGGGTTTTGACAAACATATCCTGTTGAGTAACCACCAGGGCAATCAAGATAGAAACAGCTCCAGAAAATTCCCCCCTGACCTTTTGTAGCCAGCTTCTCAACCTGTGGCAACCACTGATCTGTGCTTTGTCTCCCATAAACTTAATCTTTTTTAGTTAAATGAAAAGTCCAGACCTTGCTCCCTGAGCCATGGCCGGCCTGAGGCACAGCCGACCCCACTGCATCAGGGCAGCATTCAGCACGGCTAGCGCCAGGGCTAGTTTCAAGAGGAGGCAGAGAAACATGCGCTACCATCTCAAGGTGCTTTCCTGCTGGCCGCCCTTTCCCTCTGAGTGCACAAGGGGGCAGGGTTGGGAGCGGTGGGAGGCCGAGAGTTGCTTTTGTGTCATCTGCCCCTTTTGCTAGGGCCACTCACTATCCTCACGTGAGTGAGGTGTGGCAGGAACCGTGGGCACCCTGTATTCCTTGCCTTTGAATATCATGCTTACGTCCACCTGCCCTGATGCAAAGGTGCATCCAAGACTGCTTTTTTCCAGGTCAATCACAAAAAGAATCACATGGACTTTGTTGAAGGGATCTGGAGAGAGGTATGTGATAGAACAGACGAGCAGCAACTGTCTTTTGCATAATTTTTCCCTGTTTTTGGAATAAGTAATAGTGTGAACTATCTAAAGAAATGAGCTCTCTGAGGTTTTCACTGTTCAAGTGAAACGCTGGAGGCAAGGGAGGACTCTCCCCCTACACGTATAAGTGTATGTGATCAGAAGGACTCTCCCCCTACGCGTATAAGTGTATGTGATCGGGAGGACTCTCCCCCTACGCGTATAAGTGTATGTGATCGGGAGGACTCTCCCCCTACGCGTATAAGTGTATGTGATCGGGAGACTCTCCCCCTACGCGTATAAGTGTATGTGATCGGGAGACTCTCCCCCTACGTGTATAAGTGTATGTGATCGGGAGGACTCTCCCCCTACGCGTATAAGTGTATGTGATTGCAGCGACTGTGTTCACTGCAGAGGGTAACTGGAGGTGCACGTAGTGTACACTAAGGACTCTAATTTGGTTGGTGGGTCTTCACAGGGTGGGGGGGACTCTTAGCAGATTCACAAGGATGTTCTCACACAGCACTGGACTTTCCTAAAAGTGCAGTTCCCCTGCAGTTAACCTCAGGAAATGAAACTGATGTAGCAACTTTTACTAGTCCCAGGGGACTTCAATTTGTTCTGGAGATGTTTTCTGCTAGAGCCTGTGGGGCCAGGGCCTTCCAATACAAGGTCTGACCGTGTTCCGGCTACAGTGGACTCTTAGGCTTTTGGGTGCTCTGGAATATTGATCTAATGCATTAAAAAATATATTTGCAAGGCAGATCATGCAAACTTTCCCAACATTGGTGATGGGAGAAATTGCATGTGTGTTGTTAAATCCCACTGCTAGAAATTGCTAATGGGCTCAGTAACACTTTTGTCATCAGCTCTTAGATCCTTACGATGGCGATGCAGAAGACACCCTTAGTCATTCCAACTATAGCTTCAATTACTGTTCTCTGGGTGATATGAGCTGTAAGATAGCTTCATGCACGCTGAAGTCAAAGAGTCCAGAGGAAGTTAATCTAGAAGACTCTCTCTCATCAAAAATTCCAGACCTTGTTATGAAAGCTGCCAGCTTGGCCCCTGAGTCTCTGGAAGCCAACGACGTGGACATGCAGCCTGAGGACTTGAGAATAATGGAGGAAGACCTGGCGCCCCAGGCAGCTGAGCCCCTCCTTGCTCCCATGGAACCCCCTGAGACTGGCAGACAGGGGCCCAGCAGAGCCAGGGGAACACGGCTACCACCTAGACTTGGGAGTGAGAGGGACAAAGGGCCCAGACTCTCACTCTCCAAGAGAAAAATGGAGCTTTTACTTGGAGAGCCTGAAAAAAACAAGAGAAAGAAGCAGTTTGTGGCCTAATCCAAGGTGAGTGAGCAGGTTCCATTTAGGGAAGGGTTGTAGCCATGCCAGGAGCAGGGACTCAATTACTCAAAGCTAATGTTGGTGAACATAAAGGAAATATTTTTAGCGAACACTTATGTCTTAATAATAAACAGACACTGACCGCTGAGCTTGACATGGGTTTCTAATTCAGGGCAGGTCCTGTATGGCCCTCACTGACCCTGCCTTCCCCCAATCCCAGAGCATTTCTTTACTTTTACTACATTTATTTATCTTTAAGCTAGTGTTCTTTTGGGGAACTCTGACCACTGGGGTCTGTTATTCTCCAACTAAATTGACTTGTTGCACCCACGCTTTACACAGTCACCTTCAGGCGGAGTCCAGCTCTGGCATTTTTTTGGGCAGTTTTTGGCCGTGGGTAGGTTTTGAACCTGCCACCTCTGGTATATATGGGACCGGCACCCCACTCTTTTGAGCCACAGGTGCCTCCCAGCTCAGGGAGTTAATGACAAGACTGAGTCTGTAAAGGAGTATTTGAAACCAAACAGGAGCCAGAGGAGAGGTCTCCCCTAGGCCTGGTTGATGGGGAGGTGTGGGCAGCGCACAGAACTGGTTTCCCATTTACAGCAGATTCTCAATGTGTGAAGCAGCTTCCTACCACTATATTTTTATTTATATCCCTCATTCATACTATTTACGAGTCAGAGATCTGAGTAGTTAGTTTTGGCTCAGTCGGGACAATCATGGTCTCAATGTAGTGAGACCGTTGGTGGTGACAGTTCTTTCACTTTTATCCCATTTCTGTGGGTTTGTTCACTGAGATTTAATTTATTTCCTAGCAGGTGAGAGCACAGAGCAAGTCTGGTACTCATGCTGGGTGGGTCATGTCTTCTGCTCTGAATCCAGTACCCTCAGCAAGTCCCTGGGACCACACTGTTCCTGACTGCCAATAAAAGGGACCATCACCACAAGGAGCTGCTCATTCATCCTGGTGGATTGGTAATGAGGACCTGGCATGTGCTCAATTTAGGCCGCTTGATTGCCCTGTGGGCCTAGACACCACTGCCAGCACTGCTAGGCCAGGGTGAGTAGTGGTGGCAATGCCCAGCTTGTCCCTCCTGAACATAGGACGAGGAGGTGGAGTCCCAGCCAAGGAAGTGGGGTGAACCTCTTACTCCTGGGATGACTCTGTGAGGTCACAGGACCAGGGCTCTGTCAAGTGGGGTGTTAGATTTGGAGGCAAAAAGGAAAAGCCTCAGGTGCCCCCGGTGAATCATCATGGAAGCCGTCACCTTGGAGGAGGCTCAGTACTGAGTCTTGGGTGATCTGCCCCCTCCCCTCAAACGTCCCTTGCTGGGGCCAAGGATACTTCTGCTCATTGACCTGTAAGCTGGAGTCAAATCCTTATTTTAGGAGCTCTTTGTCTTACCATACTACCCTAAAAGTCAAGGGCCTTAGGGTTCCAAGGACAGCTCTCTGGAATCCTCATTCTGTCCCTGTGTTAGCTTCTGTGTTTTGGGACTGTCACCTGTCAAAGGGGTGGTATCTAAGCTTGGGTGAAAACATTTTTTGCACGGTCACGTCTTTCGTGAACTGCTCTTGCTGCTACCAGGGCATAGTTCCAGCTCTTCTCGGGTGGGAGCCTGCAGCTCCCTCATTTATTAGGTGGATACTGCAGGATCCTTACTTATTGGTTTCGAGGCAAACATTTCAAAGGGGTGGGCCTTGATTTTTGATCAAGCCATCAAGGATCTCCTAAGTAAGTTTCAGCACCAGGTGGGAAGAAGGTGCTGACTCTGGCAGCTCCATGGAAACCAACTGAGGTTGAGGTGGGGTCAGGGTGTCCAGTTAGAATTGGGGCTCTCTGCTAGTGACCACTCATGTGGTGGTGGGCTGTGGCAGCCCTTCAGGGCCTATCCCCAACTGATCCTAGGAGTGCTGGGAAGACCAGAAACTTGCTACCACAGTCATCACCCATCACCCCTGCCACTTGAATATGGAAAGCAAGCAGTCTGCCATATGGGCCTCCCTCATTACCATCCTAGGGTTGAGAGGGAATGAATGTGCCAACGTAGAGATGGAATCCATATGCTTGACTGTATGAGAGGCTGCACTGTGAGGGGCTGAGCTGAGTCCAGACACCCTCATGAGTAGCTTGAGTCAGGAATGATTGCTTAAGGAGTGGGGACAGCCTAGAGTTTTTCCAGTGGACACCTATTTGTGTCTGTGAAGTGGTTCTTGATTCATGGGCACTTCAGTCACTCTGGCGCATGACCTGCTCTGTACTCAAAGTGCTCATGACAATAGTGAGGAGGGCTGGGACACAGCCAGGTCAGCTGCCCTCTGCAGGAACTAGAGCCCTGACCCACAGGTTGCAGAGGGCACCGCTCCAGCCCTCAAAGGTGCTCCAATGGTCCAGACAGAAGAGGCGTAGCCAGGTCATGCTTAGTGTTTTATTTCATAAAACAAGCCATGCTGTCGGCCCTCTAAAAACCCATACTTGTATCTTTCCAATTTCCACCATTCCCAACTGTCAGATTCCATTCATTTCCTCCAACCTCAAGCCAATCACTTTCTTTTCACAAGTTCATACTTTCCAAATGTTTTAATAATGAATAAATGTTAAATATTGACTTTTACTATTACAGAAAGGGGAAGCTAGAAAAGTTCAGTTTTACTCTGTGCACAAGACTGCAACACCACGCTCGTAGAAGCTGCGAGGATCTTCCTTTGTAGCAATTTCAAAGTCGACAGTGAAGATAAGGTCTGCACGGGTAAAGTTCAGGTAGACAGGTAGGGTGACCTGCAAAAAAAGCAGTAAAGGACTGATGGTGTCTCAAGCAGCAGAAGGGTTTATACAAGAGGAAGTGGCTTCTTTTAGGAAGCTGACTTCCAATTACAAGCAGAACTCCAGGTGTGGCAAAGGAGAGATGACCTCGCCCACTAACGGTAGGCTGCATATCCCCTTGACCACACAGGACAGGGGAAGCACTCACCACACTGGCCTTTTTCTCTGCATTTGTTTGTTTGACCCAGCGCAGCTGAGTCAGAGGGAGCACGGTGGAGATGGCACTGGACAAGGACAGCTTGTTGTTATTGCACGTGGCCCCCTGAAGTTTTAGACCTGTGGGGCAGAAGTCAAAACCCAGTCTGATGGGAACACAGCAGCTCTACAAATCCCTGGTCATGGGGCAATCACAGGGAAACTGGATAGCTCTACTATTACCAGTTGGTCACCTTAAATGCATTCATTTGGGAACATGCTCAGACAACCAGTCTCCTGCAGGTAGGCAGGGTGGCCAAGCTAGAGGTCCAGGTGCAGGGTAGGTGAACTTAAGAGAAGAACCACTATTTTTTTTTGGAGACAGCCTCAAGCTGTCACCCTGGTTAGAGTGCTGTGGCATCACAGCTCACAGCAACCTCCAATTCCTGGGCTTGCTCGAGTCTCCTGCCTCCGCCTCCCAAGTAGCTGGGATTACAGGTGCCCGCCACAACGCCCAGCCATTTTTTGGTTGTAGCCGTCATTGTTGTTTGGCAGGCCTGGGCTGGATTTGAACCCGCCAGGTCTGGTATACGTGGCTGGCGCCTTAGCCCGTTGAGCCACAGGCGCTGAGCCAAGAACCACCATTTTTTGTGAGGTTTCAACTCACCTGTGACCCCAAAGCTGCAGGCATCGAGGGTAGCACTCTGTGAGGTGGTGACATTAACTTCCAGGCAGAGCTCTTCCAGGGACCAGCTGTTGGCCTGGGCCACGTACTGCCTGGTGGCAGTGATATAGGCCTCGGGCACAAACAGGCCACCCAAACACACATGGATATTCTGTGGGAAGCAGCTTGGGTCAGATCTAGTCCTTGTGTTTCCCTCTAGCTGCCCCACGAAAGCCCAGGACAGCTGCTAACCATCCCCAGGCTTCTCAGGACTTTCACTACCTTTAGCTCCTTGGCACCACCAGATGCAGCTGCCAATGAGATGTTCTGTAGCTGTTTGATCCGCTCACTGAAGTCGGACACCCACTGGATGACGGTCATGCCAGCAGGCACTGTGTAGTGTGACCAGCTTCGAGGCAAGATTCCTGAAAGCAAGGCAAAGAGATCCAGGCCCAGCCTAAGTTCTGACAATTCCCCCAGCACAGATGGGGACAAATCTGCGAGTGCTGTGCACACCAAACCACTCCCACATGCATGCTCCACCCACCTGCCTTCCCTGGTTGCACAATATGCCCTGGACAGGCGGCCATCACCTCTGTATCTCTTCTACCCTCAGGATGGCCCAGAGTGGGTCTTAGTATAGTGCAATTTCTTTTCTTCTTTTTTTTGGTAGAGACAGAGTCTTACTTTATTGCCCTCGGTAGAGTGCCATAGCATCACACAGCTCACAGCAACCTCCAACTCCTGGGCTTTGGCGATTCTCTTGCCTTAGCCTCCCGAGTAGCTGGGACTACAGGTTCCCACCACAATGCCCGGCTATGCAATTTCTTTTCTCTCTCTTTTTTAAGACAGAGTCTTAGTATGTTGCCCTTGGTAGAGTGCCTTGGTGTCACAGCTCACGGCAACCTCAAACTCTTGGGCTTATGTGATTCTCTTGCCTCAGCTTCCCAAGTAGCTGGGACTACAGGCCACAATGCCTGACTATTTTTATTTTATTTTATTTTTTTGAGATAGAGTCTCAATATGTCACCCTGGTAGAGTGCCATGGCGTCACAGCTCACAGCAACCTCAAACTCTTGGGCTTAAGCGATTCTTAGGCTCAGCCTCCCAAGTAGCTAGGACTACAGGTGCCCACCACAATGCCTGATATTTTTTTGTTGCAGTTGTCATTGTTGTTTAGCTGGCCCGGGCCGGATTTGAACCCACCAGCCTTGGTGTATCTGGTTGGGGCCGTAACCACTCTGCTATGGATGCCAAGCCTTCTTTCTTTTCTTTTTCTTTGTTTTGTCACCCTTGGTAGAGTGCCATGGTGTCATAGCTCACAGCAACCTCGAACTCTTGGGCTCAAGTGATTCTCTTGACTCAGTCTCCCAAGTAGCTGGGACTACAGGCATTCACAACGCCTAGCTGTTTTTTAGAGATGGGGTCTCACTCTTGCTCAGTCTGGCCTCCAAACCGCGAGCCCAGGCAATCCACTCACCTCAGCCTCCTAGAGTGATAGGATTACAGGCTTGAGCCACCATGCCTGGCCTTTTTTTTTTTGAGACAGTCTTACTTTGTCATCCTGGGCTTAAATATCATGACATCATAGCTCACAGCAACCTCAAACTCCTGGACTCAATTGATCCTCATGCCTGAGCTTCCTCAGTAGCTGGGACTATAGGCACCTTCCATGACACCCAGCTAGTTTTTCTTTTCGAGACAGTTTCAAGCTGTCACCTTGGGTAAGAGTGCTGTGGAGTCATAGCTCACAGCAATCTCCTACTCTTGGATTCAAGTAATCCTTTGTCTTAGTTTTTCTATTTTTAGTAGAGATGAGGTCTCTTGCTTAGGCTGGTCTTGAATTCCTGAGCTCAAGCAATCTACTTGCCTTGGCCACCCTGAGTGCCAGGATTACAGGTGTGAGCCACCATGCCCCTCACTATTTCTAGGGTCAAATTAGTCTGGGTGTGAATGTTTAGAGGTCCATAATCATGTCCAAAACTAAAAACTCCATCACCCAAGTGGTTCAGCATTCCTGACAATTTAGATTCTTAAGGCATATGGGAAGATCCTGAGGGCTCTTCACAGTTTGGATTCAACCCTCCTTCACCTCTCCTGTCCTGGTCCATGCCTGCTCCTTATGGGCCCAACATTCCACCAGCCCTCACTGGGCAAGGGCAACCACATTCCCCATCCACTGTCTTGCAAGTCCTTAAAACAATCATAGGAGTTGCATAAAGATTTTAGTCAATGTTCAGTGAACCAGTATAAAAGAAAATGAGTCTTGGGTATTTCTAAGGACCCCTCCCCACATCCTGACGGTAAAAGCACTGAACTGCTCTCAGAGGGAAGCCTTCACAGGGATACTAATGTCAGGCCTGGCCAGGGGCTGCTACCACGTGGTGTTTATAGAGCTCATCAAACCTTAGGAGCCTGTCCTGCTCTAAGCAGTGAGGGAGATACAGCAGGTGTGGGGAGTGGCTGGGGGATAGATTATGGCCCCAGGTGAAGGAAGACCTGGCCTCTCTGGCCTGAGCTCTCAGGTGCCTACAGGAGTCCTAATTTCTGAAATACCTTTCACCAGTTCATTGATAAGTGTACGTAAGTAGTTGGTCTGTTTTTTCTTCCCTTCACACACTTGAACAACATCTGCGAGATCCTGGCGAACATCCTGAAGTAGTTTAGCTCCCATCTTCACCTCCCTTTCAAAGAATCTGAACAAAGGATCCTAAAATTGTTCAAAGAGAAGGGCAGAGTGAAGGGTGAGAATTAAGGAAGAGGTCCTTTTTTCAGCATTCAGCCTTAGGGGAAGAGCCCCAGAATTCACACCCTCCCCAGGATTATTCAGACCGTGTGTGAACCAGAGCTGGTCAGAGGCCTCCTATGGCCCTGCCTGACCCCACAGCTCTTGACAGCACTCTGAAGAGGAAGGACTCCTGCTGTTTCCTTCTGGAGTCATTTACCTCTCATGGGGATGCACTGGGCCCCTGGCTACCTTGATGTTCTCCACGGTGCGCTTGAGATGGCTGAGTGTCTGGGGGATGAGGTGGAGCCAATTGGACGCAGTGGTGTGCAGTGTGCGCATCCAGGCTGGGCGCCCGTCAGATGTGGAGTCTGTCCTTGTCTTCTTCTCGGTCTCTGCGTAGGCCAGGTCATCCTCGTCCTCCAGCATCTGCATCTTCAGCATTTTGCTGATCATGTCCACGCCTAGACCATGATCCACAGCATGGCGGCAGGGGACAAACATGACAGCAAAGAGGAAAAGAAGGACTTAAATTGAAGAGACGGCCTGAAATGATTTGTTTGATTCTGTTTTATTAACTAGCTATATGGGCTTCAGCAAATCCCTTATCTTTTCTGGGCCCTTTTCCCGTAAGAGAAGTTTAGTTTAGAAACAGTTCTGCAGGGATGTGGGGATGTGCAATCACTTGGTGGAAGAGACTGAACAGCTTGCTGGGCTCATCCCCAGTTCTGACTGAGGGTGGGGCCCAAGAACCTGCATTTCTAAGAAGTTCTAGGTGAGGCTGATGCTGCTGGTCTAAGGAACCACATTTGGAGAACCACCAATCAATTAATTTCTTAGCTGCCTTCTGGCTCAAAGTATATCAATAATCTTAAAAAGAAAAACACCTCGTTAAAAAAAAAATAGGAAAAAACCTACTAAAAATGTATTCTAGGAAAGAGACTAATGGTTTTGAAATATTTCTTAATACTAGGTACTTTTTCAACTGCTGAAAAAAAAGGTCATTATTTCTGAAAAGAAGATGGAAATCTAAATACAACTTTTAAACTTATTTATATAAATAGTTAAGACCTTTCTCCAGAACTGAGATGATGTTGCAGAAGATACCTATCTTCTCTGCCCACCCCAGAAGTAGAGCTGGGAGAAGCTGGTAAGTGGTGAAGAAAGCTGGTGGTCTTGGGGAGATGGACATGAGGCCCACTAAGCCATAGGGTAAAGAAAGGGCTCCTGAGGGGGCAGCATATCTACCCACCCTGGGTGGTAAGGAGGACTCTCTCAGCATTGTTGGGCAGGCCCAGCCAGGAGGGCGTCTGGGTGTCAGGGAGCAGCTCCACCCATTGCACAAACTCCTCTCTCCTGGAAAACCAGCACATTTGGAAAAGGGCATTAGGGGCGGTACGAGGAATGACTGATAATAGATAGTCCAGGTGTCATGGCTCCTGCAGTCCCGGAAAGGAGCTACATACCTGATGCCGTCTGGCATCTGAATGTCTTTATGACCGTCAACCTTGCATGCCAGCTTGAACTCGCTATCAAAACTCTTCGTTGTGAACAGACGCTCTAGGAAAGTGTTGAGCAGACGCTGGTCAAACTCATTGTCCACACGCCCGCCATAAATAGACTGAGCCATCAAAGTCTTCAGTGCAGACCATGGGATCTTATCTGGAGAGATGTTCTGCCTGCCCTGGGGTGAGGAAAGGCTGAGTTACATGTGTGCAGTCACAGGGAGGTCCCAGCAGTTTTTCCAAACTCCTTGTAGGAGGCACGGATACCCCCTCACATGTCCATCATGGGATCCCCACTGTCCACAGACCCATGGCTGCTCCTAAGTCCATCAGCTATCGTCATAACCTGGAGTTTTCCTCCCTAAGTACATGTTCACTGCCAGGGCACAGCTCACACTTGCCTTGGCTGTGTCATCCAGCCATGTGTCCACTGTGTCGCAGGCCGACCGTAGGTCAGATTCTCCAAATTCATATTTCTTCGACCACCCCAGAGGTGCATACCGTAAGCGTTCCTGGATGATGGCATGGAACCAGGCCAGCAGGAAGTACAAGCGAGCACGCTCGTTGGGAGACTAGGTGAGGAAAGGGACCAAGGACAGAGTCATCAGAACAGCACCCCTTCCCTCCCAGACAACAGCGTAGATGTCACATCAGAGTCTAAACCTAGAAAAAGCTCTCTGATGCTGGCAGTGAGTTAATGTGACACTGTAGCTGGGAGAAGGATGCTGATTTTCCTATTAGTAGCGTTATGATCCAAAGACAGAGTTGAGAAAATTTATTCAGCCAATATAAAGTAAAATAGGAGAGGACAGATTTTCTGAACATGTCAGAAAAGAAAAGGTGGATTATGGTACACCATAAAATAGTACTTAGGCAATACAGATAGAACTGAGGCAAAATTCTTGCCATAATCCCTTTCCTCCTACTAAGTACCTTAGCCTTCACTTGGCACTTGGGAGGACTCTGCCTGGCCTTGCTGTGCTTGGGAGGAGAGAACCTGCCATGTTCTTGGGGCACAACTCTGAGTTCTAGCTTCACTGTAGGTGTCTCTGCTCATCTGGGACCAAACACTACACACATGGGCTTTTTTATCTTTCAAGCTGTTCACAAGAATGAAATTTTGCCTACAGTTAAAAAGTAAAACCACTTTAGTGATGTCTTATGGATTTATACACAGAATACCAGGAGCACGAGTCCTTCGCTATATCACCCAGACTGGAGTGCAATGGCAACATCACAGCTCACTGGATCTTCAAACTCCTGGGCTTAAGGGATCCTCCTGTTTCAGCCTTCTGAGTAGCTGGGACTATAGGAGCTCACTCCCTTACTCGGCTGATTTTTCCATCTTTTATAGAGAAAGGGTCAGGCTATTGCCTAGACAAGTCTTGAACTCCTGACCCCAAGTGATCCTCCCACCTTGGCCACCCACAGTGCTAGGATTATAGGAGTGAGTCACTGTGCCTAGCTGAGCACAAGGTCTTTACCTTGCATATCCGAGACACAGGAATACTGCTGAAGGTCCTTAGCATGTTGGCCTTCACCCCTGGGGGTGGTTCAAATACGAAGATGCGACCCGCACGGAGCAGATTCACAGGCACCTAAAGGAGAGTGTGGCTTTTGTCACTGCTCTGGTTCAGACACTGGGTCTGCTGTGCTACACATATACACAAGATAAACAGAAAGAAGTCACACCAGCCTTTAACATCGCCTCCCCTCTTTACCCACCCACCTTGGGGTTGATCTCCATGGTGAGGAAGAGTCTAAAGCAGGCATGAGGTTGCAGAGAATGCAACTTCTTCTCCAGCTGCATCAGCCACCCCGGGGCCAGGTGCACGTTCTTCAGCATCACCCATCTGTACACACAAAGTGAAAGCTGCACGATATGGCAAGTTTCCTGCCTGAATGCTTGGAGAGTAAGGCTTTCTAAAAACAAAAGTAAACAGGCCTACCTGCCTGACTTCACAGCAGTGTTTATTGCCTTATCTGCTTGGTTGAAGCCTTCTGCTGAGCCTAATAAAAGGAAGCCTAGTGTTAGCAACAGCAGCCTTGGACTTTAACGGCTACCATGGACCCTGTGAGGCTTCAGCCCATGTAACCCATCAAGTTCCCTTACCGATTGCAATTGAAGTGATCTGTGTGTTCTGTTCGGCAGCCAGGTCCTCCACATGCCCACTGGCATCATAACCAGGAACAGAGCACATCAGGACAGGGGTGTTTGGCTTCACCTGCAAATGAAAAAGGCAGAAAAGTCAGATACCAGCCAGCAGCCAGTTTGTGCCTGTCAAGATTAAGAGTGCCCTGAATGATGGCCCTGACAAGACATTCTGAGTCCAGAGATGTGGGTACTGTGGAGCTGGGCAGGTTCAGAATCCATAGCGGGTTCTTTGCCTGAGAAAAGTCAAGTGGCCAGGAGGAAGAGCAGATGCCAGGGCTACAGTGGAATGCCACTAGGAGTGTTTGTTACCTCTGTGCCCACGATGTGGGTCAAGTCAAGTGGCTGCTCCATGATGGACATGAAAGACTCTCCGAGGTTTGTTGAAACAAACATGTGGGCCATGGCTAGCAGGCGGTCGGGCCGGAAAGCCTGGATCAGGAGCAGGCGGTGGATGGCCTGCCCGATGGGTGCTGAAACAAGATGTGTAAAGGAACAATGGTTAGTAAAAACAGAGATTTGGGGGGCAGCACCTGTGGCTCAGTGAGTAGGGCGCCGGCCCCATATACAGAGAGTGGCAGGTTCAAACCTGGCCCTGGCCAAACTGCAACAAAAAAATAGCCAGGCGTTGTGGTGGGCGCCTGTAGTCCTAGCTACTCGGGAGGCTAAGGCAAGAGAATCACCTAAACCCAAGAGCTAGAGGTTGCTGTGAGCTGTGACGCCACAGCTCTCTACCGAGGGTGACAGAATGAGACTCTGTTTCTAAAACAAAAAACAAAAAAAGAGACTTGGAAGTGCCCTCCTCTGCCCGAACTATTCTTCCCACAACATCCACTTGGCAAAAAGTTAGTGTTTAGGGCTCAGCTCAAACCACATCTAGGAAATCACAATGCCCCTTCTGGTTCTCTCTGCTCCAGGAGAAATCTGCCACTATTTCCTGTGCCTCCCTTAAACTCTCCAGACACAGCTATGACAAACCTTTACTACCTGAATGTCTCCATAGGAAAAGGTGCCATTTCCTGATATTTATTTCTTTTTATTTTAGCCTTTTGAATTTTGCTTTCAATTGTCTTAATTTGAAAGGTTTTTTTATTTTTAAAAAATGTTTTTTTCTTTTATTTATTCATTTTTCTTTTTTATTGAGACAGAGTCTCATTTTGTGGCCCTCCGTAGAGTGTCATGGCATCATAGCTCACAGTAACCTCAAACTCTTGGGCTCAAGCAACCCTCTTGCCTCAGCCTCCCAAGGAGCTGGGACTACAGACTCCGGCCACAACGCCCGGCTTTTTTTTCGGTAGAGATGGGGGTCTCACTCTGGCTCAGGCTGGTCTTGAACTTCAGGGCAATCCACCCTCCTCAGCCTCCCAGAGTGCTAGGATTACAGGCGTGAGCTACCATGCTTGGCCCATTTCCTGAGTTTTTACTTACTTTATTAAGATGTGTTCACAGCTATTACACTTGGAGTGAGCCCCTTAGTAGGTGGCTCAGTCCCTCCTGCTGAGCACAGCAAGGCTCCTCTCTCTCTCTCTCTGTGGCCTGAGATTCTCCTCTCAGAGTTTGGCTAGCCCAGAGTCTGGACTAATACACTCAAAAACTCTGTGGCATTACATTCATGTTTGCGGCATAAACTTTCTCTTTTGGTGTTTAAGCATGAGTTAAAAAAGGAATTAGGATTTTTTTGACCTTCTACAAAGCCAACTTCTACCTAGAAGCCAGTGGTTTTCTAAAAAGTTTTGTTGTTGTTGTAGTTTGGGTGGGGCCAGGTTTGAAACCACAACCCTCGGTATATGGGGCTAGCGCCCTTCTCACTGTGCCACAGGCACTGCCCTTCTAAAAAGTTTAAATAAGGCTAGGTGAGGTGGCTCATGGTTCTTGCCTGTAATCGCAGCACTCTGGGAGGCCAAGGTGGGCGGACTGCCTGAGCTCATGAGTTTGATACCAGCTTGAACAAGAGCGAGACCCTGTCTCTAAAAAATAGCTGGCATTTGTGGTGGGCACCTGTAGTCCCAGCTAAGGGAATCCCTTGAGCCCAAGAGTTTGAGGTTGCTGTGAATTAGGACGGCACTCTAACTGGGGGTGACAAAATGAGACTGTCTCAAAAAAAAAAAAAAAGGCTCGGGGTCTGTAGCTCAGTGGTTAGGGTGCTAGCCACATACACCAAGGCAGGTAGGTTTGAACCTGGCCCAGGCCTGCTAAACAATGACAACTTCACTAAAAAAATAACCGGGTGTTGTGGCAGGCGTCTGTAGTCCTAGCTACTTGGGAGGCTGAAGCAAGATAATTGCTTGAGCCCAAGAGTTAGAGGTTGCTGTGAGCTGTGATGCCACTGTACTCTACTAAGAGTGACATAGTGAGACTGTCTCAAAAAAAAAAAAAAAAAAAAAAAAAGTTTTAATAGTAAAATACTTGTTTTGGGAATCAGAAACTTTATTTTTTTGGAAGTGTCCCTTTAAGCAACAAAATCCAACTTTACATTCAGGTCCAGAGAGAAAACAAAGGGGAGGGGGGTGGTGGGGGGAGGGCTGGATGTGTGCTTACTTGCAGGTGTTTCTTCATTCCAGAGGTAAGGCACTGTCTGCTCTGGGGAGCTGCTGTCCAGCCAAATGCCAAATTGCTGTGAAGACAACAGTGGGAGCCATGGAGCAGGGCTGGCCTCAGAGGCAAAGAGGTTGACCCACATCTGACTTGACAGCAGATAGAATGTTTTGGGTTTTACATAACATGCAATTCCTCATTGCCAGTTTCCTGGGATAAGGCCAATATTTTTCACTGGGAACACTCAAAAGAATAATTACCTCATCTGCCTGAACCTTTGCGATGAGATCTTTAAATGCAGGAAGACAGCTTAACCTTACAACTGCTTCTGCCTGCTCTACAGTCAGGCCCTGGATTTTGGGGGTTGAACCAGCACTCAGAACAATCTCCTTCCCTCTCAAGAAGTGCTGGAATTCAGCATCATAGGTGGGCTCCCTGGAAAGGGTGCAACAGGTTAGTCAAGGTCTCTTATTTTCATTTTCACTGCTACTAAAATAACAGTCACAATTTAAAGAAAAACAAAAAATGATAGAATGTATCCTATCATACAATATGATTAGGAAACCTGCAAATTGATCACATTTAATTGCAGAGATAAGACTATGGTGGCAACCTTACCCCACTGTGCCCTTTAGCTTGATTCTTGCCAAAAGCATAGCAAAGGTAATGTGGTCCTGATGCAGCATGCCTCTAGCTACTCGGTTAAACGCCACCTGGGATAAAAGCAAAAAACATTGTTCCTCCCAAAATATTCTGCCCCTACCTCCTACACCCAGAAACAGTGAGAGCTTTGCTGTCTACCTGGAAAAGGTCCTTCGTGATGATGGAGAGGCGCTGCGTGTGATCAGTGATACCCTTTAGATTCGGGTTCTCGTATAAGACATTGTGATAAATGTCCAGGAAAAACTGGAGTGAGTACTGATATAAGAAGTGTATCTGAAAGGAAGCAGTGAGTAGCCTTTAAGCAATGACCCAGGCAAACCCAACAAAATTTTGTGAGCCCATGAACTGCTGCCTGCAGCCAGGGGTGCTCACCTGTTTGAGAGACTCCATAGTGAAGTAGATGCTGCTGCAGGCAGTGGAGAGTGGAAGGTACTGCTGGGACACGGTCTCCACTTCCTGCATGACGATGTCGGTCTCCTCCACTTTTCTGGTGACCTCAGCAGCCTCTCTCTTCAGGTTCTCCAGAGTTGTTATGATAGTGTCATCATCCAAAATGCGTCCTTTCACCTCGTTCAGAGCTTGTAGCAGAGATTTTTCTAGCTGACGTAGACGTAGCTGAAATTCCCCTTAAATGAACAAAACATCCGAGTTTGCCCTCATGCTTACTGTGATTCAAAAGGCAAGCTCTCTGAAGTGTTTGCCATGAACCTGAAACATCTTAGTCCCTTAGACATTCAGCCTCAACCTGCACCAACCATCTAAAATCTAAGAGCCACAGACAGTACCTTGAAGTTTAAGAAGATCAGACCGTTTTTCATCCACATCAGGTCTTTCTGCTTTGAGAACTTCATTTAGACATTGGCTCTGTAAACTGCTACGGGTGACTGTGAAGTTTACAAAAGTAACCCGGGAACAGAGATCTGGTGGAAACTCAACCTGCCAAAACAGAGAACAGTCTGTTTTGTTAACTTGGCTACAAAACCAAATGGTGCCACATTTCCCTGTGGGAAGTGTCTCATTCCTTACAGTTGGATCCCGAGTGGACAGGAAGATGACAAATGATGGTGACAGGTCTATGTCCTGGTCGCCAAGAGTGATCAGCACTCTTCCCCCTGTTCGCCGAACTTCACGGTTCAGTACTGGGTTCAAAACTGGATCATAGCTTTCCACATCCTGTATGACACATGAGTGGAACCTAAAGGTTAGGGTTTTCCAACATTTATCCTCACAGCATGCTGGCGTCCTACTTTTTTTGTTTGCCTTTTTTGTTGTCCTACTTTATTTATTTATTTATTTTTTGAGACAGAGCCTCAAGCTGTCACCCTGGATAAAGTGCCATGGCATTACAGCTCACAGCAACCTCCAATTCCTGGGCTCAAGCAAGTCTCTTGCCTCCGCCTCCCAAGTAGCTGGGACTACAGGTGCCTGCCACAACACCCGGCCATTTTTTGGTTGCAGCCGTCATTGTTGTTTGGCGGGCCCAGGCTGGATTCGAACCCGCCAGCTCAGGTGTACGTGGCTGGCGCCTTAGTCGGTTGAGCCACGGGTGCCGAACCTGTTGTCCTACTTTAGATAACTACACCTGGGAGTTACCTTGCCATTTTGACCTGCACTGTTCAACATGGAAGCCACATGTGAGCCTCCTTGAATGAACAAATTTATTATTTATGACAGAGTTTCACTCTGCTGCCGTAGGCAAGCATGCTGTGGCATCAGCTTAGCTCACAGCAACCTCAAACTCTTGGATACAAGTAATCCTCCAGCCTCAGCCTCCCAAGTAGCTAGGGATACAAGCATCTGCTACAATGGCCAGCTAATTTTTCTATTTTTAGTGAAGACAGAGTGTCTTGGTCTTGCTCAGATGGTCTTAAACTTCTCTGCTCAAGTGATCCTCCCACCTTGGCCTCCCAGAGTGCTAGGATTATAGACATGAGCCCCCGCACCTGGACTCTCCTTGGATTTAAATTAATTCAAATAAAAAATTCAGTTCTTAGGCTGGCTATGGTGGCTCATGCCCATAATCCCAGCACTCTGGGAGGCTGAGGTGGGTAGTTTGCCTGAGCTCATAGGTTTAAGACCAGCCTGAGCAAGAGTGAGACCCCCGTCTCTAAAAATAGCCAGGCATTGTGGTACCTGTAGTCCCAGCTACTCAAGAGGCTGAGGCAAAGGGACTGCTTGAGCCCAAGAGTTTGAGGATGCTGTGAGCTATGACGCCACGGCATTCTACTGAGGGTTACACGGTGAGACTCTGTCTCAAAAACAAAACAAATTCAGTTCTTAGTTACACTAGCCATAGGAAGTGCTCAATGGCCACCCCTGGCTAGTGGCTATCACACTAGACAATGCAAATCATAACAGTCTTACCCTTGCAGAAAGTTCTAGTGGATCATGCTGATCTAGACCCTCTAATTAGAATTCTAAATGCAAATGGTGATTTGTTGAATTTATTTCTTCTAGAACAATCTCAAAGCTTAATTCTTGTTTTGATACTGAAGTCTTACAAAGTTCAAAAGTTATTTGTTTTTATATTATGTAAATTAGTTTTATTTCATGTCTACTATGTTAAAAAAAAAACAAAAACTAAATGCAATCCTAAAAGGCATTCATTCATGGGCTATTCACTATTTTTTTTTGATACAGTCTCATTCTGTTGCCCTGGGTAAAGTATAGTGGCATCAACCTCAAACTATTGGGCTTGAGTGACCTTCCACCTCAGCCTACCAAGTAACTGGGACTATAGGCATCCACCACAATGCCTAGCTAGTTCTTCTATTTTTTATAAACCCGGGGTCTTGCTCTTCCTCAGGCTGGTTGCGAACTTCTGAGCTGAAGCAATCTACTCATCTCAGCCTCCCAAAGTGCTAGGATTACAGGCGTGAGCCTGGCTTATGGGTAGTGTTTGAAGAATTCAAAGGCAAAAACAAACCTGGACCAGAAGGGGGTTCCCAAATCTCAGTGCACTCTCTAAATTCTTCCTGAAGGCATCATCCAGGAAGCTGGTCCGTGTGATCTTACGATCCTTATATTCATTCATAATGAACTCTGTGGCCTGGCCAGAGGGGTCGATGATCAGTGGATACCTGAGGATGAGGCCATAGTTGAAATATCCAACAGGGAATGCAAAAGCAGATGCTTGGCAAAGTCACTGACAAGACAGATGGGAAGGTCACTGCAGCTATTCAAGAGTGGTTCCAACAGACATTTCCAGATTTACCAATAAAGATGAATATAACGTAAATGCTCAACGCTCACATGGAGTCATCTTTGTGAAGGGCTATAGGACCAAATACTTTCCTACACAGGTCATAGTTAAAAGTCCTTTTCCCTATGGGACAAATGTTCTCTTTCATGGCATACTACACATGCTTTTTCCCACATGCCAACCACATTATTTTATGACAGAATTATTACTGTTCCATGTGTTATGACCTTTCTAGACAGCTACTCCTAGAGAGTAGGCATTGACACCAATACCACAGTGGCATCAAGAATGAACATTATAAAGAGTCTGAATTGCCAGGGACCCTGTGAAGGTATAATTATATCTCATTCAATGTTCACAATAACCCTATGAGACAGATACATTTTATAAATGAGCAAATGGAGGCACAAGGCGGCTACTGCGATTTGCCCAGGGTCTAACTGATTAAGAACAATTAAAACAAGTAATGTAACACATAAGCTTCTAAAAATTTCATAAGCTATAAAAGAGCACATGCTCAGAAGGCCCCGGCCTCCCTGACCCATTTCTTGGTCACCAGTTTCTAGCGCATCTTACAGAGAAAGTTCAGGTGTTTTACCGGATGTGTGTGAGCACAGTACGCTGGGGGAGGGGCACTCCCCTCGGCTATGCACCTGCCATTTGCAGCCCACTTCTATTTAAATGTCCTGCAAAGATGACCCATCTGTTAGCTGACTCCTACTGGGGTACATCTGAGTTATTCTCAGTCTTCTGCTTGTGCACATTTCATCTTGGAGTCACCATTTTTCATATGTGCCAGGCTACTATTGATTAAAAACCTAGATTAAAGGGAGTGTATATTTTTAGTTCAGATAGGTCTAGTCCTGCACGCAGACTGTACTGATTTATCAACATTCTTGTCAGTACTGCCTGGAGAGACACTGAGTCCCTTTGGTCCAGGTATGGGATTGAGGGTTTGCCCATAAACATCAAATAGCATCTGGCAAAGTCTCCGTCATCTTCATGTCCTTAAGACAGCGGTGTACAGCAAGGGTACGCTAAAGGTTTTAAGATGTTAAGATGAGCTTAGGAAGAAATTTGGGATTCTCATTTCTTATTCTGGCCTTTTTTTCTTTTTTTTTTGCCGGGGCTGGGTTTGATCCTGCCACCTCCAGTATATTGGGCCATGTTATTTTTTTTTGAGAAAGAGTCTCAAGCTGTTGCCCTGGGTAGAGTGCCAGGGTGTCATAGCTCACAGTAATCTCCAACTTGGGTTCAAGTGATCCTCTTGCCTCAGTTTTCCTATTTTTTAGTAGAGACAGGGGTCTTGCTTTTGCTCAGGCTGGTCTTGAACTTGTAAGCTTAAGCAATCAATCCACCGACCTCAGCCTCCCAGAGTGCTAGGATTACAGGAGTGAGCTCCCTCGCCTGGCCTATTGGGAACATGTTTTTTAAAAAGACAAAAAGGAGACTCGGTGCCCACAGCTCAGTAGTTAGGGTGCCAGCCACATGCGCCAGGGCTGGTGGGTTCAAACCTGCCCTGGGCCTGCTAAATAAAAATAAACAAACAAAAAAAAGGGCAGAGCCTATGGCTCAATGAGTAGGGCGCTGGCCCCATATACTGAGGGTGGCGGGTTCGAACCCAGCCCCAGCCAAACTGCAACAAAAAAATAGCCAGGCTTTGTGGCTGTAGTCCCAGCTACTCGGAAGGCTGAGGTAAGAGAATCGCTTGAGCCCAAGAGATGGAGGTTGCTGTAAGCTATGATGCCACGGCACTCTACCAAGGGTGACAAATTTGAGACTGTCTCAATTAACAAAAAAAGAGAAAGGAAAAAGCAGCTAGGGTTGAAGAGCGCTATGGATGAAACCTAAGTTCTAGAGAGTGAGGTGCCTTGTATGTGGGTAGGTCCTGAGGATGTCCCTTAGATCTCAGCACCTAGCCCACCTAGCCCTAGTTCACTGGCGGTCACATCTCATTTCTTTCTTTCTTTTTCTTTTTTTTTGAGACAAGAGTTCCACTATATTGCCGTTGGTAGAGTGCCGTGATGTTGCAGCTCACAGCAATCTTAAACTCTTGGGCTTAAGCGATTCTCTTGCCTCAGCCTCCCAAGTAGCTGGGACTACAGGCACCCGCCACAACGCCCGGCTATTTTTTGTTACAGTTGTTGTTATTTTAGCTGGCTCTGGCTGGGTTCGAACCTGCCAACTTCCCGGTATATGTGGCTGACGCTGTAACCACTGTGCTATGGGCACCAAGCCCACATCTCATTTCTTATTCTGGCCTTTTCTTTTTCTTTTCTTTTTTTTTTTTTTGCTGGGGCTGTATTTGAACCTGCCACCTCCAGTATATGGGGCCAGCGCCATATACTATGAGCCACAGGTACCGCCCTTTTTTATTTTTATTAAACATTTTTTTTTCTGACCTTCTTAAACAGAAAATCAGGTAGCAATTTCCCCCATAACTAGTTAAGTATTTTCAGTTCTTGTAATGTTTTGAGAGGACTTTTTTCTATTTTTTTTTACTGGCAATATGGCATGACAACAAAAGGAGAATTGTTCTAATGTTCATTCATACCCATGCCAATCAATTTTAGAAGGTTCCAACAAGAAGTATTCACTGCAGAACAATTCAGATAAGAATGGCATACTCTCTACCATGGAGACAAACATTAACCTGCAGTACTGCATGCCTACCCCCATTTCCTATTCCTTTATTCAAACAAAGGTGTATTATGAAAAAAATAAAGTTGGGATCGCACATAAAAATCTCCCCCCGCCTCTTCTTGGTGCCCAGCACATACCTATTGAATCGTTTCAGCATGATTGCATTTTCTGTGCACAGGTCATCGGCAGGCAAGGAGCTGGCTTGCCAGCGAAGGCGCTCATCAGCATTGGAAAGGTACTCTGTCCTTGCAATATCTGTGCGGAACTGAAAGGCAAGGTTGGTTATCTCTCCTCTCCTCCAGAACTACCAATGGAGGCTCTTCTCAAGTTAAGAAGACATTGTGACAGTTTACTAAACATCAGTTTGGCCCATATCTTTAGCACATATTTTTAGAGTTCTCTATTGATTGTTACCTGGATATTGGCTTGCTGTAAGTGATGGGACCAGGTAGTAAACAAGTTCTGACGCATCTGCTGGTCAAAGTAACCTGCATATGCAATAAATGCGGCTGACAAGAGACAGTCCCCAGCAATGGTGGACATCTGGTTTTTGAAAGTCTCACTTGTTTTTTCCCATCGTTCACGTTCAGCGGACAAACTCTTCAGGAGAGCAGTGCTCCTATTTACCTAAAAGGAACATTAAACAAGGTTCTCAGGGACCAGCACTTTGAATGCTCCAAGTCTGTTCATCCACATCACGTGCAGGGCTCTGGGTGAGCTAGAAATTTCTGTGTTTAAGTTGCTCACACCCCAATGGCATGAGACCCAGATCATATACAATTAATGAACACACACATCTTAGGGTCTCATCAGGCAGAAGCGGAGAATATATAATTCACTTCTGGCCTTGAGGCATTAGTGAGAGCAGAAAGAGGGGAATAGAAAGAAAGGGCCTCTGAGGTGGAAAAACATCTGGATGAGGCCTGAAAGGAAGAGACACCAGTGGCAAAAGATAAAAGAGCTTGTCATGAGGATGAGACCGAGTGTGGGTCTGAGTGAGCCTGACAGCAGTGAGAGGGCAGAGGACACTGACACAGTGGCCCTCAAAGCCAGAGAACAAGCAGGTTTAGAGTAGCAGGGCATTGGGTGGGAGGATCCACTGGCTGTCCAGCTGCCACTGAGCTATCCTAATTAACACCACTTATTAATACACACCCAGTATTTAATATTTTCTAGGAAAAAAGTCATCAGGGCCTTAAAAGATAAGAGAGCTAATTCAGACTCGGCACCTGTAGCAGTGGTTGTGGCACCAGCCACATACACTGAGGGTGGTGGGTTCGAGTCCAGCCCCAACTGCAACAAAAAAATGGCTGGGCATTGTGGTGGGCGCCTGTAGTCCTAGCTGCTTGGGAGGCTGAGGCAAGAGAATTGCTTGGGCCCAGGAGTTTGAGGTTGCTATGAGCTGTGATGCCACAGCACTCTGAGGGCAACGTAGTGAGACTCTTGTCTGCGAAAAAAAAAAAAAAGAGAGAGATAGAGAGCTAATTCTCTGAGACCAGCATGGTCCATGAAGTCCATTAAAGTGTGTTCACCTTGGCTGCCACCAAATGAAGCCAAGAAGCACCTCACATTAAATGACTCTGAGAGATGGGATTTCTGGGCTGGCAGGACAGACGTTAGTCTGTTTCTGATGATCTTACTTTGGCTTCGACAGCTGCCAGGTCTGCTTTAATGGCCTGGGCTTCTGAGATCAGGACAGCATACTCCTCCTTGTAGCGAGCAATGCTGGCTTCCAGGTCTCGGATCATCTGCTCCACCTCATTGGCCTTCTGCTGGTTATCCTTGGCGTCATCCTCCAGCTTCTGTAGCTCATTACGTAGGGGCTCCACTCTCTTCAACATGTCTGCATAGTTAAGCTGGGAAGGGCAAATCCGATGCTGTTAGCAACAGAAAAAGAGGTTATCCTTTACAGGGGAGCTCCCAGCCATGCTCATCACCTGTGCGATTGCCCATTTCACCATAGGGCCACAAGCCAGGGAAGCCCGATTGACAATTTCATAATTATAACTTGGGTTGGACATGTAGTTCTTCTTCATCTTCTCCCTTATGGCATCACTGGAAAATAGAAATTACATTTGTAAGCATGTGTAGGACAAGAATAAAGAAGAAACAAATGTACAGGACTAGAGTCGGTACCCCACCGTTGCCCCAATGGCCCCTGGAGATGAGCCAAACTGACCCTCGGCTCAAGTGAAAGCTGAAAATTCTGCTCTCAACACTTTTTTTTTTTTGAGACAGAGTCTCACTTTGTTACCCTTGGTAGTGCCATGGTGTTATAGCTCATAGCAACCTCCAACTATTGGGCTTAAGCGATTCTCTTACTTTAGCCTCCTTAGTAGCTGGGACTACAGGCGCCCACCACAATGCCTGGCTACTTTAGAGATGAGGTCTCGCTCTGGCTCAGGCTGGTCTTGAACCTGTGAGCTCAGGCAATCTACCTGCCTCGGCCTCGCAGAGCTCTACGATTACAGGCGTGAGCCACCTCCCAGGGCTTCAATACTCTCGACAGTTTCTTTCATTCCTAGCAATAATCTCAGGTTTCACTCACTCACCTGATCTCTTCTGCAGAGAAGTTGACAATGGTTGGGATGAAGTTCTCCCTCATGATGATGGAGCGGATTTGCTTCCAGTCCGTGGTGCTCTCCCCCAGCAGCAGGCAGATGGACTCCAGCGCCAGCTTCACGGCGGCAGGCGGGTTGGCCATGGACCGCACCTCCACCAAGTGCTGCTTCTTGATGGACTTTACAGCTGGGCAGAAACAGGGGTGGAAGAAGACCGAGCGAAATGTAGTGAGTGAACCAAACACAGCTGCAACCTCCAACTCTAACGAGAGAAGGGACAGATGTCCAGACAAGCTAAGAAATGTGTGATTTCTGTATTAAACCTTCTGGAGTGGTAGAAGTAGCAGAATTTTTCAGCTGTTTTTCTTTTCTTTTTTTTTTAAATTTTTGGCCAGGGCTGGGTTTGAACCCGCCACCTCTGGCACATGGGGCCAGTGCCCCAATCCATTGAGCCACAGGCGCTGCCCATGGAATTTTTAAATAACTATAAAGATCTTACAGTACTAAGTAAAAACCACAAGCATTCTTTAAAAAGCAGACAATTGGGGTGGCGCCTGTGGCTCAGCGAGTAGGGCGTTGGCCCCATATACCAAGGGCTGCGGGTTCAAACCCGGCCCCGGCTGAACTGCATCAAAAATTAGCAGGGTGCTGTGGTGGGCACCTATAGTCCCAGCTACTTGGGAGGCTGAGGCAAGAGAATCACCTAAGCCCAGGAGTTGGAGGTTGCTGTGAGCTGTGACTCCATAGCACTCTACTGAGGGTGACAGAGTGAGACTCTGTCTCTACAAAAAAAGAGAAAAAGCAG
>CAUYON010101344.1:0-13574 GCA_963573935.1 Arctocebus calabarensis | reverse complement strand
GGTTTTCTTCAAGTTATCCCAGAGCTGTCTGAGAGAATCATCTGTTTTTGCCTTCTATTTCTCTATCTCTTTGTCAGTTTGGGAGTGTTCAATAGCTCTGTCTTCCACGTCAGAAATCCTTTCTTCTGCTTGCTCCATTCTGTTGCTGAGGGATTCTACTTTGTTTCTCAGATCTTTAAGGGCTGCAATTTCTTGTCTCAGTGTGTCCAAATCTTTGGTCATTTGGTCTTTGAATTCCTTGACTTCTTGAGACAATTTTTGAAATGCACCCTGAATTTCTAAATCCAACTTTTCCTCTATTGTATTGATCTTGTTTGCAATCCAAATTCTGAATTCGATTTCTGACATCTCAGCTATCTGTTTATGCATAGGATCCTCACTTGTGTCCGCCAAATTATTCCTTTGGGGGTAGGGGGGTTGGCCTAGCCTGGTTGTTCATGTTTCCAGAGCTTTTCCGTTGATTCCGCCCCATGATTAATTTTACACTATTTGGCTGGATGAGTAGATAAGGACAATTTGCACTGGAAGTTCTAGGAGTAGTGATTGACCAGTCCTTTGCTTAAAAGCTTGGACTGGCGTCTGTACCTTTTCCCCTATAGTTTTGCCAAGGACTCATAGAGAGTTACTAATTGCAAAACTGGGGACCTTCTTGGTGTGGTGGGGTTAAGTGGCTCTGTCTTATTTTCAGCTGGTCTTTGTCTTACCCTAGAGAATCTGTTACTCTGGATTGAAATCTGAACTGTGAAGGAATAACAGCAGTTAGGTCACCGCATCCCCCACAGGCAACAATTGGAAAAGCCAAATCAAACCTTTCCACTACCACACATCCAGGGTACCACTTTGGAAAGTCCTCAGGTGATTAGCCCCATTGGAGAGGTCCCAATCAATTGTCGTAGCCAGCACCAATCTCAAATGGAAGAGTTCAAAAGTCTCTGGCAACTAGATAGCAGGGATCTGCTGGAAGCTCTAGCATAATTCACTCCAGTGCTCTGTGAGCTTGGGAGGGCACCCCCCACCCCCCAAGTAGATTAGTCTGGGAAGGTTGATGTCTCCTTCCCCACATTGCCCCTGGTAAAGGTTGTGATCCAGTTTCCTCCAATGAGCAAATGCTCCCAGGGTTTGCGCCTGCCTGAGTCATAGTGAGGTCTGTGGCTCCACAACCAGTCCGCTACTCCCTGTCACTGTTTGGCAGGGGGAAGTGAGGCCTGACAACCTGGGGACTTGATAGGGGCTGGGGTGATTCACGCAGTTCCAGCCCTGTCCCTAATTGATGTTGCTGCTGAAACAGAATAGGTTCACAAAATTTATTTCTGTCAAGGCTACTTTCCCTGATCAGACTGGGGCTGCAAATAGGTCTGACTCAGTCTGTGAGTTCTAGCCCTTCGTCTCAGCTTTCATCCCCTGAGGGCCAGGTTAGTCTGAAGGTAAGCAAAGCAGCCTCTCTGGGAGTATTCTAATCCCTGCACTCTGTCCCAGCCAGTACTGCCTTAGGCATATCCTTCACGTGCCTTGGTTGCCGGTCCACTCTGCCAGTGGCTATCACCGGAGAAGCCGCCTGCTTCCCCTGGCCGCCCAGAAGACTGGGAGTGTCTCCTCAAAACATCCCCAGGGGTGCAGCTCTCCTGCTATTGTTCCTGGAGCTGGTCGCCGTTTTGTGCCTCAGGAGACCTTCTCTCCAGCCGGGTCTCCTCTTGGCTCACTCCCCTCTCACCACTCCCGAGCCGGAAAACCAGCACAGTTCAGCAACAGTCCGCGCCCCATCCACACCCCTCGAGAAAATCTCCAAGAATCTGGACTCTGTGAGGGACAGGCCTCCAGACCTTGGGGTGAGAGTGGAGGGGAATACCAGGAACTCCAACTTGCAGGTAGAGAGTATATACAGTTTTGTGCCTGGTGGGAGAGCGCCGCGGCACCAAAGTAGGGGAAGGAAGTCTGGTTATTAGAGGGTCTCTCCCGTGGGATAGAGTGGGAGGACATCTGAACTCTGCTCGCTTGTTTGTATGGAGGTAAGGAGTATACTGCGAACCTCTCTCATGGGGGAGGGTACTCCAGTCCACTTGGTGATGTGCTCTGTACCTTTTTGTTTGTGTCCTCGGGGTCTCATGTTGCCCCAGCAGGGTTGATGTGTGCTCTTCAACCTTTTCTTTTGGCTCAGATCCAAACCATCGGCTTTCTTGATGAGTTTCTGTCCTTTAAATCTCCTTCTGGATGGGAACCTTTGCAGAAAGCTGGCTACAGATCCATCTTGGCTCCTCCCTGCTAAGTTTATTTTTCTTACACTTAAAAATCTTCTAAGACAAAACCATCTTCTCATAAATTACCAATAGTAGAGAATAATAGCAGTATCATTTTATAAAAACTGTGAATGCTATGTTAGCTAATATTCATCCTGTGAACGTAATGCATCAGCATAAGCTGAATGTGTAAACATTGTCCAGTGCTCTGAAAACATTAATTTTCTGTAATACAAAATAAAATACCCACAACCATAAGTCCTAACCAAACAAGTGCTAAAATCATACACCACTATTTTCTGGTTAAAGGAAAAAGAAAAACAAAATTCTTTAAAGCCCAATTTGTTTTGTTCTATCCTATTTACTTTTCTAACTTCGAATGACCAAGGACATTCTCTATTTACTTTTCTAACTTTAAATGACCAAGGATACAACTGTTTGTTCTAAGACACTAATAAAAATTACTGTGATAACAGCTACTATCTATGTTATAAATGCTTGTATTCTTACCCAAATCCAGCAAGATGAATTTGGGCAATTATTTTCATTGCAACGAAAATAATTTTATGGTTGGGGGTCACCACAACATGAGGAACTGTATTAAAGGGTTGTGGCATTAGGAAGGTTGAGAACCAGGTTGGTGCCTGTGGCTCAACAGGCTAAGGCGCCAGCCATGTATACCTGAGCTGGCGGGTTCGAATCCAGCCCGGGGCCTGCCAAACAACGACGGCTGCAACCAAAAAAATGGCTGGATGTTGTGGTGGGCGCCTGTAGTCCCAGCTACTTGAGAGGTGCAGGCAAGAGACTCGCTTGAGCCCAGGAATTGGAGGTTGCTGTGAGCTGTGATACCACAGCACTCTATCCAGGGTGACAGCTTGAGGCTCTGTCTCAAAAAAAAGAAAGAAAAAAAAAAAAAAAAAAAAAAAAGGAAGGTTGAGAACCACTGTTCTAAAAGGATGTGTGAATACTGAATTATGAATAATGAACCATCACTCCTGAAGGAAATATGGGGTTAGGTTCCTGTGAGCCTCTGTTCCCAACATTTTCGTCAACTGATCAATAATTAAGCCATTAATTATTGACTTGAATGTTTATGAATCAACAATGTATAATAAATAAGGTGTTGTTAAACAGAAATACATGTATCAAAGTAATTTTTATCAGGGTCTTAGAACAAACAGTTGTTTCCTTGGTCATTTAAAGTCTAAATACATGTATTTCTATTTAAAAACACCTTATTTATTATACATTGTTGATTCATTAACATTCAACTCAGCACCAAAGGCACTGAACTTCGGGCCTTAAGGAAGCTTTATCTAACACAAGTGGAAGGCACTTCATGGTCTTCTTTAGTTTAGGAACACTACCTAACACTTCAGCACAATACTTAGGAGCCAGCTGAAACAGTAAAATCATCAACAGAAACGCAAAACACATGGCAATAATAAGGCCATGAGAGAAAAATACTTGTTTGCAGTATGAGAGCTGAAAAGAGGTGAACCACCAGCTTGTTTGACCTCAGCTGGGAACATGGTCATCCGATGACTCAAATTCTTCCATACTCTTCCCAGGTCTACAAAAATGTTCTAATTTAGGAGTTACAAAAAAAATATTTAGCAAGTAAATTTCACAAACAATAAAGATTTACTGCACAATCTTTCCATTTCAAGGAGGAAACTCATACGCAAAGAATTGACCTATTTAAAGCCATTCAGGAGAATGGGGATTTTAATCCTAGCCAGCTTAGTTTTCCAAAGCCTGTGTATTTCACATTAAAAATATAACTTTCTGGCTCGGCGCCTGTGGCTCAACAGGCTAAGGTGCCAGCCACGTACACCTGAGCTGGCGGGTTCAAATCCAGCCCGGGCCCGCCGAACAACAATGACGGCTGCAACCAAAAATTGGCCAGGCGTTGTGGCGGGCGCCTGTAGTCCTAGCTACTTGGGAGGCAGAGGCAAGAGACTCGCTTGAGCCCAGGAATTGGAGGTTGCTGTGAGCTGTGATGCCACGGCCTACTATCCAGGGTGACAGCTTGAGGCTCGGTCTCAAAAAAAAAAAAAAACATAACTTTCTGGTACACAAGATAATCCTTGGACTCTAAAAGGGATGATGTGAATATGTAAAATGCTTTGAAACTTCCTTAACTGAATGTTCTAAGACATGGATAAGACAGAAAACTTGAACAACTGACCCTTTCTCCATTCACAGTACAGGAGACTGAGTCTTTTCTGAACTTGGACTGTTCATGCATATTCAACACTGAAGCTCAGGACATCCTAATTCCCTATCATATGATTCGTAATTTGTTAGTTTTGCCTGTGCTTCGGTGCTTGTATCTCTCTCCGCCATTGTTTTTAATACAAAATTCATATGCATCCAAAGTTCTAAGTTGAATTTCCGAATCCTATTATTCTCACCAACTTATCATAAATGTTCATGAAAACTGTTGCTTTTGTGCATAAAATTAAAATTATATTCAAGAAATAGCACAAATTTTAATAATTACTCACTGAGGAAAAGACTGTCTTTCTAATGAAGTTAATGTTCAGTTTACTGTATACTGAAAATGAGAATCAAAATTTTTAAGTAGGTCAAAATGTCATACTAGAAACATTGCCAGTATGCTGGCCCTTCCATATTAAATGCCAATCCAGCTAAGTGTGCTGGCTCACACCTGTAATCCCAGCACTCTGGGAGGCTGAGGCAGGTGGATTGCTTGGCTCAGGACTTTAAGACCAGCCTAAGCAAGAGCAAGACCCTGTAGTCTCAGCTGAGGCAAGAGGAGGAGGACGAGGCAAAAGGATCACTTGAGTCCAAGAGTTTGAGAATGCTGGGAACTAGGAGCCCACAGCACTCTACCCACAGCAAAGTGAGAGTCTGTTTCAAAAAAAAAAAACCAACCCAAGGCTGCGAGTTTCACATTCTCTTCTGAGACCATGCAGATCCCCCAACCCCTCCCGTCTCATCCTCTCCCATCTCCACACTGCACCCTAGTGAAGTGTTGCCAGATTTATATTTGAGTGCCAAGGATGTCCCCCAAATCCCACATATATCTGCAATTCAAAAAAAACTTTTTTTGAGATAGTCTCACTTTGTTGCCCTTGGTAGAGTCCGTGGTGTCATAGCTCACAGCAACCTCAAACTCTTGGGCTCAGGTGATCCTCTTGCCTTAGCTCCCAAGTAGCTGGGATTATAAGCACCCACCATAACGCCCAGCTAGTTTTTCTATTTTTAGTAGAGGCAGGGTCTCACTCTTGCTCAGGCTGGTGTTGAACTCCTAAGCTAAAGCAATCCACCACCTTGGCCTCACAGAATGCTAGGGTTACAGGCATGTGCCACTGCACCCAGCCCAGTTAATATCTTTTAAAAACCTTCTGAATTAACTTTAGAAAATGAAACTTCTTTGATTGTTCAGAAGTGGAAAGATTAAAAAATACTAAAATATATCTGATGTGTGCTTAAAAAAAAAAAAAAAACCAACCCAGAAAACATTTGCAACCCAGAGAAGTCACTAATTTAATCCCATCATTTTACACGTAAATTATTATTCTTACATTTCTTAATCACTTAAGCATGAAGTTCCTTTCCTAAACATCTTTCCTCATGATATTTGCAGAGCATTCATAATACTTTGTTTTTAGATGAATGAATATGACAGCAGGTAAAGCCGCGGATCGGCACACAGAACACTTCTATGATATCTACTGTGTCAAATCAGTGGCTAACGACTAATTACTGAAATAAGCAGAAGGGTTGTGCCTATGCTGGCTGCTTATATATTTCATGGGTTTATCTGAATGACTTATTCAAACTTTCAAAGAAACATACCAAAAGGAGGATCTGCTTCTCCTTGACAATGTGCAGGCATTAGTCAAGACAATCAAAAAATATCTAGCTCTAACAGATATTGGAATTCAAGAGAAAGGAGATAGTGAACACCAACAGGGCAGCACCAACAGGGCAGCAGGGAAGGGCCCTTCCACGGAGAGGAACCAGTGCTTAGAGTAAGTATCTCAACTCACGAAATGCTCAGCTCCATAGCAGTAAATTTCTGTAAAGTGAGGCAGAAACACTGAATACTCTAATTATAATTACTAAGCTGAGCAAATACATTCCTCTACCATTCTCTTATACCAACTAAAAATGTACCAACTCCTTATGCCACTTAATACATGTACCAACTATAGAATGAAAACTAGGAACTGTCTTGAGGTCTATAGCAACGTGATTGAATGTGACACAGACTTTGGTTAAAGTTGCAGTCGTAGCATAGAAAACCTCAAGAATTTTTTAAAAGTTAGATGTGACATCAACTCCAAGGGTTGCAATGCAAAAGCATATAAAAGCTGAACAGATTATATGAATGGAGAGTCTGGTGTGCAGTGGCAGGAACATATAGAGACTGTAACAAACAGGAAAGTGTACACTATATCTAAAGACATAAAAATTAAGCAGTTATGTTAGACAAAACTGCCTAAATCCTATCAGCCTTCAGATTGATAATTTGAAATTCCCAAAGCCTCTGCTAATCAACCTCCTCATTTTATAGAGTAGCAAGCTAAGAGATTTAAGCAGCTTTCACAATGATAACTGAGATGAGAACTCAGAAATCTTCTAACTTCTAAATTGGGATTTTTTTGTTTTGGGTAAATCTTTATTCTTAGTTGTAAAAAACGAAGCATCTCTCCTTAGAGTTAATATATTGTACTTCTCTTACAATACTGCACACACTGACTTAATAGACAGTTGGGTAGGAGGATAGTTTGGGGAAATAAGCCAAAAAGCATGTTATGTGGCAAAGCCTGCCCACCACCTTAGAGTGGGGGGAAACTGTAGGGAAAACAGTGCACGAAGTTTCGTCTTCAGCGGATTACTGAGTTCATTTGATCTGACTGTCGTCAGCAAAGCAACCTCTTCTCTAACTTGTACCGTGAGTTTCAGAATGAAGACATAATTCTCAGCAGACATTTACCATAATTACAAACTCATATCAACTCCTAGTGAATCTCTTGAGATAAGCCAAATGAATTGATTTATTGAAAAGTAAAACAGGCTCACGCCTGTAATCCTAGCACTCTGGGAGGCTGTGGCTAGTGTACCACTTAAGCTCAGGACTTTGAGACGAGCCTGAGCAAGAGTGAGACCCTGTTTCTACTAAAAACAGATGAATCAGTCAGGCGAGGTGGTGCACTCCTATAGTCCCAGCTACTCGGGAGGCTGAGACAAGAGGATCTCTTGAGCCCAAGAGTTTGAGGTTGCTATGAGCTGTGATGACGCCACTGTGCACTACCCAGGATGACAGAGAGAGACTTTGGCTCAATAAAATAAGTAATTAGACAAACAGAAAGATAATAAAACAAAAAGAATGAATAACTATCAAATAAACTTTCAGAGAACAAGAGTGGATGATAGGAAGATGTCTGGTGGGTGCAACATGTGTTGCCCCATGATCTATGTTCTGAAGGCCCTGACTTCACCATAAACTAATGTGTCAATGTAGCAAAATTTGTACCCCTTGAATACAAAAAAACAAAAGTTTTTTAAAACAGAAAATAAAACAAACTTTCAGCAATTTAAATGGTGATACATTAACATCATTGATGAAATGGAAGATTGTACCAGCTACCAAACATCACCTAATTAACACACCTAGATAGCGGATGGTAATTTAAGGTTTTATTTATTCAATAAAAGTTAAGCAAACTGTAGCAAGAATTCTTAAACCTATTTTCCATTTAAAACAAAATGAGAACTTTCACACCATTCCTAGTAATTAACACGTCTGGAGTGTAATATAGACTATAATCCTTAATCTCTATACATACACGCATATGTCAAGATGGTAAAACAGGTGATTTTCCACTGACTTAAAGACTGTTCTTAAAATTCAAGTAAACTATTTTAAATTAGTAATAACTGTTAATAAATCCCATAATTATTCTACCAACTGTCACAAAGAGAGTTCAACATAAAGATATCGACTCTTATTATCCCTTTGAAAGAAAAAGGCAAACATAAGACCACATTTTAGTTAGCCTTCTTAACTAATAATTTCCAAACTGAAATGACTATACATTAATAAATTACTTATGTAAACACAGATTCCTGCATATGCTAGAATGATATATTCTTGAAAATGTGGCAAGATATCCTTATAAAATGCATGCTTAATTTTGTCTTTCTTTTTACATATTCTCTTACGGCTTAAGATTTTTGACTAAAGCTCTCACTCCGCAAAAATAAATAGATGACCTACCTTTCCATTAAAACTATGGATTTTTTTAGCCCAAGTGTGTTCCTGATCATGTCTTACCATTTCCTTTCACCCTAAGATCTTACTACTTTTATATATATAAGTAAGCAGTCCAATTCTCAAAGTACTACTCAACCCAAGGTCCTTAACCTAAAGTCATTAAGATATCTCTGGCTACCGTAGCAAGGACCGGACACCTCACAAAAGTATGTACATTGATGGACGTATATTTTCATTTTAGCTACATGAACCACTAATGGTGTTCACAGATTGATGACATTAGTGACATTAGTCACTTCTCCAAGTTTGAGAAGAAAAGAATACAAATGAGAGGGAGTAGAAAAAAAGGGATTCCCGAATGATTAGAGAATATGAAGAAGATGAAGAAAACTTCAAAATGGAGATGTGTTAAATGTCTAAGCACAGGGGCGGCAGAATTAATCCTGCATGGCAGGCCATTCAGAGAATTTTCTCACTCTCAAAATCCATACTTTAAAGAACTACTGTTCTCTGGAGCTGTCTGTAACTGAAATAGCACTGAAAACCAGAATTAAAAATCACTCTTAGTCAACAGAAAATGTCCTTGAAAAAGGGTAAAATAAAAAAAAATCAAACATCGCTATTCTGTGTCAAAATGTAAGTTTTAATAAATGTCATTAGATCCAAAGTATGAATTTATGTCAATCAAGATAAATAGAATATAACTAAAATTAATGTTGAGGAATTTCTCTACTAATTCTGTATTAAAATCAATACCCAGCTTGTAAAAAATAATTTTGTTGCAAATGTTTTTATGTGACGCTTTTTAATCAAATAGAATATGACAGCACTAAGCTTTAGCAAAAAGAGAAACCACAGTAAGAAGCCCTGTTCCAGCAGTATTCAAACTGCGGCTGATCGGCCAGAAGCATGCTGATTTTTGAGGACTTCTTTTGCTTACTTGTGGTGTTCGAGATCATGAAAAGTATGCATGCACCTTTTACTGCTAAGCAGATTTCAATAGTGTTTGTGTATTTACCAATACTTGAGTGTGGATCAAGACAACTCTTCCACTTCCAATGTGCAGCAAGAGTAAAAAGAGTTAGACATCCCTGTGACACCCAATTGCAGTAAAAGGACTATGAAATGAAGGCTGAAAATGTAAACTTTTCATGAGAAATATGCCTATCCAGATATGGGATATCCCCAAAAATATCATTAGATTGTGTGATTCCATGTAAATACCATTAATCAACTATTTATTTTGTGCTATTTTTAAAGTTAATATTCTAGTTACAAGCATATCTATATACAAAAACACATTTATTCATAGGATCATATGCTCAAATTATTTATTTCACTTAATGCATATGGAGGAGTAGATCAAATTCTATCACAAAAATATATCACTATGTCATAACATTCTCTCATGCAAAACATGGGTATCAACTCTAAGATGATGTATTATAAATAATACTATTCAAATCTTGGCATAGGTACGATTAAAGACCAAACTCAGTCTAAAGACCAAAAATTCTCACAAAAATGAGAAGACTCATGCTCAGTGCTGTTTTTGAAATAATATATTACAATTTCAAATGCTTTATAAAAATTTCTTTTTTGATTAGGAAAACTCACCATATGAAAGTGTATTAGCTAGCTCTATGTCAGAGACATAAGAAATCTGGTGCCTCAGATGGGAGAAATACACACACGTGGGTTGTATTCCACCATTAAAACCAAATGTCCTCTGAGACTAAAAGCCTAAAGGGGGAGATGGGGAAAGACCGGGAGAGAATGGAGAGAGCTTTTTTCTCCCCACTTGAGTTCTCTCTCTCTACCAAGAGCTTTAGTGTTTTCTGTGTTCTTTTCTGTAAATAAATTCTGTCTTATCACTGGAAAAAAAAAAAAGAAAAAGAAAATGCCATGAAGGCTGTGTTAAACAGTTTGATGAAAACATTTCATATTGTATATGAAACCAGCACATTGTACCCCTTGATTGCACTAATGTACACAGCTGTGATTTAATAGAATAAACTAAAAAGACCAAATCTCCTACCTATCCAATTCAATTTGAGATAGGACTTAAATAAAAATACGTTTTCTAATTCTTATTAGAAATTGAAAGTTTGTATTTATTCCTGCAGAACTTGAATTTGATTAATAGGAACATTTCTTTAAAACTGTTACAGGATTCGGGGAGACCTCGCCTAATGTACATGATACAGTGGTACATTCCAAAACTATTAAGAAATGAGTATAAATGTGATAGATGTGTTATTTAGTTCAATGTAAGCATTTCACATTATATATTGAAGCAGTATGCTGAACCCCATAAATGCATCAATGTACATGATTTATGTATTATCATAATTATGTATTATCATAAATTAAATCATGTTATGATTTAATAAAAAACAATTTAAAAAAATGTTACAGGCAAATAGGTCTCTTCAGTAACCCACCAATCCACCATTTTGGTTTTTTTTCATTATTTTTTTACTCATCTGTGTTCACACCCTTACACAAGGTCTGACAACTAAGTTACTGAACTAACCCTAGAAAAAGTGCTACACACCTCATTGCTGACACCTTTGAAGAACTCCTCTTGGGAAGCTATACATTGATGTCTAATCTACCCTTCAACGCAATTTTGGAACTCACTTTTCTGGAATGGCCATCAGAGCTATCAGCCGAGGCTGACAATTAAGCTCATGAACTTGCCCTAAAGCCCTGGAGCACTGCATACACTGTGCAGTACGATTTCACAACCTGCTATGTCAGTGTCTCACAACTGTGTTTGTGTAGACGTGTGGCAGTGTCTTGCTGAGTAGCATTCATTATTGTTGTTGCATGTTTTTATGTGCCATATAACAACTCTGACAGCCACTCCACAGGAAGAGTTCCAAAATTGCTCTGAAAGGTACACTGGGCTGCTGCTATCCGTGCACAGCTGCCAAGGGGAGTGCTGAGAAGGTGACCATAGTAATATTCAGCAATGAGATATGTAGCACTTTTTCTAGGATGAGTTTGTTAAGTCTAAATTAATTGTTAGACTTCATATATTATTTAAAGTAAAGATGTAATTGTTTATGCTTTTGAAGAATTTAAATGGCCCTAGCTGTGTATGGTGGCTCATGTCTGTA
This sequence comes from Arctocebus calabarensis, assembly GCA_963573935.1. Taxonomy (NCBI): domain Eukaryota; kingdom Metazoa; phylum Chordata; class Mammalia; order Primates; family Lorisidae; genus Arctocebus; species Arctocebus calabarensis. Next base: position 1,962 of record CAUYON010101344.1, on the reverse strand, counting down.
ATACTAGCATTTTTGGAGGTCAAGATCACTTGAGACCAGGAGTCAGAGACCAGCCTGAGCAAAATAACAAGACCCCCATCTCTACAAAATTACTAAATTATCTGGCCAAGTACAAAGGCTCATGCCTATAACACTAGCACTCTGGGAGGGCAAGGTGGGAGTATCACTCAAGAGGTCAGGAGTCCGACAACCTGATTAAGAGTAAGAGTCTAAAAAAAAGAAAAAAAAATTAGCAGAGCTTAGTGGCACAGGCCTATAATCCTAGCAACATAGACTAAATGAAATTGAGAACAAAAGAATCATTCAGAAGATTAATAAAACAAAAAGTTGGTTCTTTGAAAAGGCAAATAAAATTGGTAAACATTTGGCTAGATTAACCAGAAACAGAAAAGTAAGCTCAATCAGAAGCAAAAAAGAGGAAATAACAGATAACACAGATATACAAAAGACCATCCCTAAAAACTACAAAAACCTCTATACCCAGAAATTTGAAACCATAGAAAAAAATGGACCAATTACTGACTCAATCAGGAAGAAACAGAACTTTGAAACAGAACACTATCAAGCACTGAAATTATAACAACAATAAAAAAAAAAAGCTTCCACCAAAACAATATCCTGGACCAGACAGAATTCTACTAAATGTTCAAAGAAGAGCTTGTACCTATATTGCAGAACCTATTCTAAAATGTTGACAAGGGCGGCGCCTGGTAGCTCAGTCACTAGGACGCCGACCACATACAACCATGCTGGCGGGTTTGAACTCAGCCCGGGCCAGCTAAATAGTTACAACAACTGCAACAACAACAAACAGCTGGGCATTATGGCGGGCGCCTGTAGTCCCAGCTACTTGGGAGGATGAGGCAAGAGAATCACTTAAGCCCAAGTGTTTGAGGTTGCTCTGAGATATAACACACGGCTCTCTATTGAGGGTGACATAATGAGACTCTGTCTCAGAAATAAAATTAAATAAATAGAGGGGGAGGAGCCAAGATGGTGATCTGTAGCCAGCTTTCCACAGAGGTTCCCGTCCAGAAGGAGAGTTAAAGGACAGAAACTCAGCAAGAAAGCCAGTGGTTTGGATCTGAGCCAAAAGAAAAGGTCGAAGAGCACACATCAACCCTGCTGGGGTGACCTGAGACGCCAAGGACACAAACAAAAAGGTACAGAGCACATCACCAAGCGGATGGGAGTCCTCTCCCCCATGAGAGAGGTTCGCAGTATACTCCATACCTCCATACAAGCAAGCGAGCAGAGTTCGGATGTCCTCCCACTCTACCCCAAGGGAGAGACCCTCTAAAAACCAGACCTTCTTCCCCTACTAGGGTGCCACTGCGCTCTTCAGCCAGGCATAAAACTGTATATACTCTCTACCTGCAAGTTGGTGTTCCTGGTGTTCCCCTCCACTCTCACCCTGAGGTCTGGAGGCCTGTTCCCCACAGAGTCCAGATTCTTGGAGATTTTCTTGAGGGGTATGGACAGGTTCAAACTGTTCCTGAACTGTGCTGGTTTTCCGGCTCGGGAGTGGTGAGAGGGGAGAGCGCCGAGAGGAGACCTGGCTGGTGGGAAGGTCTCCTGAGGCACTAAACGGCAACCAGCTCCGGGAACAATAGCTGGAGAGCTGCACCCCTGGGGATGTTTTGAGGAGACATTCCCAGTCTTCTGGACGGCCAGGGGAAGCGGCAGCTTCTCCGGTGCTGGCAGAGCGGACCGACAACCAAGGCACATGAAGGATTTGCCTGAGGCAGTACCGGCCGGGACATAGCGCAGGGATTAGAATACTCGCAGAAGGGCTGCTTGGCTTAACCTGGCCCTCAGGGGATGAAAGCTGAGACAAAGGGCTGGAATTCACAGACTGAGTAAAACCCATTTGCAGCCCCAGTCTGATCAGGGAAAATAGCCTTGACAGAAATAAATTCTGCGAACTTGTTCTGTTCCAGCAGCAACATCAATCAGGGACAG
>CAUYON010101342.1:0-81968 GCA_963573935.1 Arctocebus calabarensis | reverse complement strand
CAAGGACTTGGATGCAAACAATATATTTGGGAGATAATCCCAGGAGACATGTTGATGGACAGGGAATGAGACCAAGGAGGAGAAATGCTTGAGACAGGTGTTCATGGATGCCTACTTGTGAGAGCAGCTGGAGCACGTTCTAGCTGGAGACCACCTGAGAAACCATGGAACACACCTCAGAAATGTCCTCCTTAAGGATGAGGAAGCTGGGGTATGAATACGATTTATCTGCTGACAGTTTTTTCTGTCTTTGTTTAAGGGTCTCTCAAGGGACCTTAACTTTCAGGCATTTCGAGCCATCCCCAGAAGCAACTTGCACCTGCCACTGGGCAGAATGGAGCGGATGATGTCCTGCAGGGAGGATCTGGCCGCAGGAGATCTCGGGACGTGGAGGAAGGTCTCAACTACCCTGTCTGTGTGGAACAGCATGTGCTTGGGAAATAGAGGAATGCTTTGGCTTCTTTTCTTTTGCAGAGCCTCTAGTTCTCACTCCAGTCTTAGCACAGAGGAGCCCTGTAATGGGGAGCCAGTTAAAAAACCTCCCCAAATGTATTTTCTCATCTGGACTAGGGTTTCATCAGAATAAGTAACTTAGAAATAGGCAAAAGAATTACTAGATGTTCTTTCAGGGCAGCGTGGGGCTTGATTTTCTATTGACAAGCCTATTTTCAAGTCTATGGAGGCCGATGTTAATTTGCAGATTTTGTCCTATAGAAATACAAATAATTTCTGTCTAGGGGACAGAGTACCCCAAAGGTGACAGTTACAGCTTTCTTAGACATTATCCCATTTTGTATCTCATCCAGAAATCTTATTCTAGCATTACCTGTAAACATCTGGCTTTTAAATGTTCTTTGGACTAGTTTTAATATCTCAATGGCTCTTTTGTTAATGAGTAAACTGAATAAAATATTTGGCCTGTATTCATTTACCTGAGAGTCACGAATTTTGCCTTTCTGAACAATATACTTTCACAGTTTTATCATCTTTTGTTAGCTATGAAAGTGTCCCATCTCAACTTGCAGAGACCCACCGTATGTAAAATGGGTGAGTGTGCAGGTGTGCCCTCCTCCAAGCTTTGGGCAGAGTGCTGAGAAAACGCTTTGTCTCTTTGGAATTGAGTGTTGCAACTGCTCTTCTAAAAATAATCCTGAAATCTCTTCTGGCTCTCAATTTGCTTCCAATCCTCTTCTTTTGCAGAAGAGAAAACTGTGGAAACAAACAAAGACCATCCAACTGAGACTGAAACAGAGATTATTAGTCAGAGTTTGCTACCAGGGAGTCAGTCACCAGCCCTGTGTTGCAGAGAGACTCAGGCAGGCAGGGGAGTGGGAAAGCTTTACAGTGGGAAAAGAGAGGCTTCAGGTGTGCGCAGGCCGGGGCTCTTGGCACAGGGACAATGATGCTGGGTTAGGTAGCGGCTGGGTATCCTATGGGCCTGTGTGGGAGAGTATGTTTTGCTTTCTCTGTGTGGCTTTATGTTGGAAGTGGGAAAAGGGGACGAAAGTTAGGTACTCTGCCAGTTGTTAAATACTGAGTATCTGGGGCCAGTGGCTATGGAAATTGTTGTCTGGGCTTCCTGGACTGGTTGTGACAGATTGTGGATCAGATTTCTCTTTTATACATGGTTTGGCATCGTCCATTTGCATAATCTAGTCTCCTAAAAGGAAGGTTGAAGTCTGTCGAGTTGCATGAGGTTCTACACTCAGTAGTTCAGGTAAGACTTTGTGTCTCTTGTGAATTAGAGCCTTGGCTTTCTGTAAAGAGCTACAGTTCCTTTAATTAGGAAATAAAATAAATCCCTGAGGCCCAGGCCAATGGCCAACAAAGAGCAAAAACTAGGAGGCTGGAGCAAAAGAAATGGGCAGGGCAGTTTGTGAGTGCATGGGGGAGATGCGAGGGCTTCCACCGGTTCACTGGGGCTTCAAAGGGGGCAGTGAGGGCTGAGAACTGAAGGCTGCTTGGAGGGTGCCTAAAGTCTTGGTGCTTATGTGACTTCTGAAGCCCCAGGTCTTAACTGAGTTAAGGAATATGTAGAGAATGGCTAAAGCATTATTTCTGGGTGTGTCAGAGGAGACTGGCAGGTGAGTTGGTGGACTGAGTGGAGAGGATGTGCCCTCAGTGTGGTTGGGCAGCGTCTAACCAGCTGGGGGCCTGAATATAACAAAATAGGTTGAGGCTAGGCAATCCCTTGCTTTGGTGAGCTCTCTTGCCCTTTTGACTTCTGCCATGCGATGAGGCAGTAAGAAGGCCCTACCTAGAAGAAGATCCCTTGATCTTGGACTTCTCAGCCTCCAGAACTACAAGAAACTAATCGTTATAAATGACCCAGTCTCAAATATTCTATAATAGTAGCACGGAAGTAGACTAAGGCACCAGGCTAATGAAAACCTTGGGAATGAAAGTTCACCTACATTTGTATTTGATACCTCACATCCCAAGAATATGCTCTTTTCTCAGGAATCTGCAAATAGTCTTCAGATTAGGGCTTGGTCCCCTCCCTTACCTGAGAACAGCATTACAAACAGAATAAAAGTAGCAACTGCCATGCGGGTGGATTGAAAGACTCTTTGATCAGTTATTCCACTGGTGTGAGCCTATCCCTAAACCAGGGATGGTAATGAAAGTAATTGAACATACATCTATAATTAATTTGTTGCACTTTTCTTGCTGCTGGCAAATCATACTATTTTAGCAAAGTTCATGGAATTAATCTCCCAGAAGAGAGATGAAATGAAAAGACTTCAGAGGTAAATGGTTTTGTTTACTCCCAAATACGTGAGTTTTAAAAGCCAATTTTGGCAATAGGTCAGGGTTAATTTAGTGTTTCAAATCTGTCTTCTAGAAAGCTGTATAAAGTGAAAGATCTTCTTCGTCCCATCAGGTACACAAGATATCTGCAGCATAAAAATTATTTTCCATCTCTTGTGGGAAGACAATATAAAGGTAAGTGATGTTAGAAAAAAGACTTTACATTTATTTACTTAATGTTTTCTTGTGAATAAAGAGAATATTGTGTATTCCTGGTATAAGTATCATTTACTGACAAAAAAGGATGCTCGTTAGTTTAGAGGGGACTAAAATCTGGCCAGATTGCCTAGTAAGATGGCTAGTTTTCCCCAGACTTTCCCAGTTTTAGCACAGAAAATCCTGTGTTTCTAGAAACTCCTGTAGTCCCAGGGAAACTGGGACCATTGGTAAGCCCATCTAAGATTTCAGAAGATTTGAGTTTTGAGAAATGATGAATGGAATTAAGTAAGGACAAGTCCTAGGCTATACCTTAAGGGTGGAAAAGAGTTATCTAAAATATGACAGGAAAAAATTGGAGAAATATGAGATCAGAGATCACAAAATGTGTATGATTCTCAGACTTGGAGATCTGAAGAAATCATTTAAGAGTTACCTCTCATTTAATATCCTGCTAGCAATATAAGGAAAGACAGGACTCAGATTCTCTGACCCTCCTATCTGCTTCTTCTATCCTCTTTTTGTTTTGTGTCCAAGAGTATCTAGGCAGTGGTTCTCAAAATGCGTTGCCTAGGCCAGCAGAGTAGGAACACCTGCACACCTAGTAGCACTGCAAATTCTCAGCCCCAGAGTTACTGAAACTGAAACTCTAGGGGGAGGGGCAGAAATACATGTTTGAGCAAGCCCATCAAGGCTGGATGATGCTAATGTTGGGAATCACTGAGAGAGAGAGCAATCATTTCTAATCATTTTCACATCATGTGCACATCGAAAATGATACTTTTAAATAAAGCACATGGGGCAAATGGATAAGGTTACTTGGAGCTGTAGCAAGGGGCTAATGTGTCACTTGCTCAGCATGCTTACAATCCTTTCAGGGCATATGTTCTGCATACCAGGTAAGAAGAGGCTAGAGATGGCCTACACACCTACTTTCCCCACATGGCTGCCACTTGTCTTACTTGGGATACCAGCCAAGGTGGTACCTGAGGCCAATAATGGACATCTCTGTAGATCTCAGGCTGTTGAAAATTCCAGTAAACGAATGTTTTCAAAATTCCCTCATGCAGACAAATCCTAAAATGGAAGGCAACCTAAGTAATAGATCTTTGCCTCTACTGTGTTTCTAGAAATAGACACCCTAGATCCTGGAGCATCCTTTTAGCAAATTTAGTCAAGGGACAATGAAGGACTAGACCAGGGGATGGGGTGAGTCATGCCTTGTGATTTTTCGTTTCTTTTCATCTCTGTCTCTCTCTGTCTTTTTCCCCTTGCCATATTGCACTGCATCTTTTTCTGTTTAATAGATTCCCTCTTGTATTTTCTGGTGAAGCATTTTGGCATGTCATGTTTTCCAGTGTCCAAAGGGGGCTTTGCTCAAAGCATCTGAGAGGGGGGCATTTTACTAATCACAGCTGGGACTTGATTAACAATCAGAAGCTGAGGTAGGATTCTGACAAGGGGTCTGAATGGCCGTGGACTGAGGTCACAGCACAACAGGACTTTCAGGATCTCTTTGCAAGAATCTCAGCTTCAGAGAGAAATGAAGGATTTGCATAAACTTCACATTTGTAATTCAGGATGGATGATGCTAGCATACTAACCAATGTGTAGGGAATTGTGTCAGAAAATACTAAGCTTTAAACTAAAAATTTAGATATGATCACATTGAAAAGCATCCAGAAATAAACATTTTCAATTTCAACAACCACAGTAGACTCTTTCCATAAAGGTTTGAGTTTATTTTGCACATGATTTTGTGAAAATTTATGTATCTCAGCTTCAGAACAGAATCTTTCTCCAATTTGATGAAGCTTTTAGGGCTATTTAAAATCATTCAGCTAAACTAAATTGGATAAGGAATGTCCAATTAGGAACAACTTCCAAAGCATTTTTGGCCTTTCAAGTCACCAAAACAACATTTTCAAAACCTCAACATACCACGTGTGTCTCTTTTTGTCTCATCCCAAATGAATTCGATTGTGAGATATCTTTATTTCCATAACTTTGACTTTTCCAAATTAGGTTGACACTGTCACTGTCTTTGAATGGCCCTAACACTGACGAGTTTATGTAAGGGCAAAGAGGCGCCAAGGTGCAAAAATAGATTAATTTCTATAAAAGAGCTAAATTCCAAAGTTGTGCTTCTGCTTCTTATTTGATCTTAAGTCACATTTTTTTTTCTAACTTGGAGGTATTATTTTTATGGCATAGTGTTGATAAAGAGTATCTTTAGTAGGAATGCCATTTTATGTAACTATACATCAAGGATATAGAAATTAATGAGCCCATGGGACTTCAACAAAATTTTAACTTCAAACTTCTCTCCTAGAAATAAGCAGCAGTCCGCAAATGTGAGACTATGTAGAATTAACCCTGTCGGTATGTGACATTTGTATGTGTGCCTGCGTGCTGTTACTTGGGGGGCTCGAAGGACACTTTCCTCCCTTTTGCTGATAACCACGTCTATATCTGAACTTCCACTACATGTGTTGGGGGTCAGGGGAAAACCCTTAAAACCACCTCTTTCTTCAAATGCAGACAAGTGTGGCAGGATTTTTACTTGCAGCAATGTACAATAATGTATGAACAATTGGTTAGTGTCCCTCCTCTCTCTGAGAGAGACTGAGCATAAAAGGGAAAGAAGGATTCCCAGTAAAGGAGGAGGAAAGATGGCAAAGTGCTAGCTTCTCAATTCTCCCCTGCCAGGTCTAAACCAGCTAAACGTACCCAGATTACCCAATCTAGCGTAAGGCAGGATATTTCCATGAGGCAAGTCATCCAAGATGAAAAGAACCACGCTAGCTGCTGCTAGAACCCAACAGCTTTGTAAATATTTCCTGAGGGTACTTGAAAATACACTGCCTCATTGTTGCGTTTAAATCTTACAGCTAGTCACAGTAAATTCTACTATCACTCCATTTAAAAGACGAGGAAATCAAGGTTTAGAGGACTATAACTTACTCCACTACATCTATGTGTAAGAGAAACGTGGTGAAATTAGGGAATGATTTGGTGTTGCCAATAAACAGCTCTGACTCGGAGGAAAGCCAACGCCTCCCCTCCCCAGGGGCTGTGTATCCTTTTTGGGGACACAAATTGGCCAGCCAAGGTGTTCAGGGGAAATTTCAAAGGCTGATCGTTACTAGGAATTAATTTGCCTTGGAATCAGAACACACCCCACTTGGGGGCCGGGAGGTGGCTCCTGGGATGGACAGCCTTCTGGTCTTCTAAAACATTCCAAACTAATCATACAGCTCCTGATTCAATCCAGAGCTCATAGAATTTGCTCTGCTTCTGGCCCTCTTCCAAGAAGCTGTTATTTCCTAGTTGGCTGATCTGGCCTCTCTGGGAAACAGGCGGCAGAGTTCCCCAGAACGGCCACTTTTAGGTACAGCCTTTAGAAAGAGTGTTTGCGCCTCTCACAGATGCTCGTACACAGAAGCCCCCTGTTTACATTTGGACAGTGCTTTCCCAGGAAGAGTGAAATGAAGAGTTGAAGCGATTTTCTGAAACAACTTAGATGAACACTCTAGACACATGACCCTGATGTCCTACAGCATTCTCATTAGCCAAGTACTAGAAATGTCCAACTCCTGACTCTTCCGTACCTTGACAAAAATTTTTTAATTATGTCCACAGAGAGTTGATACCACTGGGGACAACTGTAAACAACTCAGCGACAATATGGCTCTGAAAAGAAATGTCAGTGCCCAATTCTAGAAGCAAAACTGTTGGGCACTGACCAGCAACATTCTCAATTCAATAGGTCCTGGTCATAGGTGCAGTCTTTATTGCTTCGAAGGAGAATTTGTATTACCAAATGCAAGTTGTGAGCAGAAGTTCCTGCCTTCTTTTACTCTAAGCTCTCCATCATCTGAGAGCAATACCCATCCAGGGATTATTGCAGGGTCAGATGGAAAAGGAGTAAAGAGCAGCGATGCTTAGTTCAAGGTCGACATGCTCCCCTCTGAATGAACCCAATACTTTTTTTCTCCCAAGTGTGCTGTGAAGAATGAGTAATGAATGTCCACAAACCATCCAGACAAGTGAAAGTGCCGTACAAGGGATGAATCCTACCTTTCCCCCCAGGGCTTTCCTTTCATTTCATATAGAGCACAGAGGGTGTAGGCATGTCTGCTCTGTTGTGTGATCCCTGTGGCTTTTTTCAAGTCACCAATGCCCCTCTTAATCCGCATAATAAGCCACACACAGCTGTGTTTTGTAGAGACTTTTATAGATGAGGTTATTGCATGTGAATCTACCTTCTAGGTAATGACGTTGTAGCTTTTGAATATGTGAAGAACAAGCTAATGAAACAGAGGTAGCCCCCCCATGTATTTCTGAAATGAGCACAAGAAAAATCCATAGCACTTTTGAATAAGCTGTCTGTCACTGTCAGAGTCAAGGCTGAGGTTTCTCTAGAATCCTCAGGAAGGGAGTAAGAAAGAACATGGCTTGGGCCTAACTATCTTGTTAAACAAGAGTCTCAAAACATCATATAAATGTAAATTTACTCCATGTTTTGTGTAGGAAAGTAGAGAGAAGAAAAAATGAATCATAAAAGCCATGTGCTGGGGACCAGGTAAAAAAACCCAGCTGTGTGACCTCAGGGTTGCAGCCTTGGTGGTGGAAGGAGAAGGTGGTACAGTCCCTGACTAGCTTTTCACTAATGGGGATGCCAAAGCACAGAGAAAACAGTTCCTTGTTTCAGCTTTCAGCTATTCATTTTAAATTTTATAGCAGCCACAGAGGAGATGAGGACCCTGGCGTCTTTCCTTGTGGGTCGCCTCCACTATGCTGTGAAACGCATCTCAGTTCTCTAAAAGCTATGAGGACTTCACTTAAATCCACACTATTATGTCTAGTTTCAGCATGGGAGTCAACACTCTCCTTACAACAAGTGAAATATGGGCAAACTGAAAATCAGCGACTTTTCTTAGATGCCTCAGGTTTCAAGGCACAGGTTTCTCCTAAAATGTCAGGGTTTCGGGCAGCTGCCTACATCCTCCATTCTTGGGGTGCTCTTGGCCAAGGATTGACCACACACTCCAAAGTAAAGCAAGTATTAAACAAAGTTTATTAAGGAAGAGAAAGATAGTTTCACAGAGTAAGAAGATTTACAGAGCAAGGTACATTTACCACAGACAGCAGACAGGCATCCATTGTCAGGACAGGAAATGAGAGGTCTAGGTTATGGCTGCCAGTTCTGTTTTACACTGCCTAGGTCAGGCCCAACCCATGATTTAGAGGTCATCTAGGAACCAGACGTCTGGAATCAGAGCCTTAATGCACAGACAGACCTCCCATGAGCCTCTTAGAGAGCTCGTTGTGTGGGGTGTGTGGGTGGACTGCAATGCAGATTTAGCCAATGACATGACAATTAGTCTTAATGCTGTTCTAGGTAACTTCAAGATTCTATTGTACCTGTTTCCAGGCCCATGGGCTAGAGTCTTCTACACCTTTTGCAGTTGGCATGCTAAGTTCTGATTGGCAGATAGGTAGGGTGTTCCCTTCTTCCCAGGTGTATGCAATCACTCCAGACAGGATTAAGGTGAGATGGGGGCATGAGAGCCCTGCCTTTGTCCTTTTCCCCAAGGGAGCCAGAATTCTAGCCATCCACCTAACAAGAGTACCAGAGTTGCAAAAGAAAACATCACTTCAACATCTGGAGAGACATGGCTGAGATTTGCTTATCTGGAGCAGAAGCTGCTATAGCCATAAACTGGAAGGAACATTTAAATAAAAAGTTTGGTGAATTGCTGAAGGCTGAGTGTTTGCTGGTGTACAAGCAAAAAACTCCTGGAGTTACATCTCAGTTCCATACCTTCACGGATTTTATTAATACGTCTAGGAATCTCTGCCAGGTTCTCACAGATATCCCTGTGACAGAAGATAACCCTGTGACTCTGGAAGGAGAAGAAGAAGGATAATCATTGTGAAATATGCCCAGAGGCTACTCCATAATGTCTACTCACCAGAGGAAAAGAAGGAAAGTCATTTGTGAAAGTCACAGCCCAAGGCAAGGGCCCACCAAAATTCTGAGGTTTCACTGGAAGATTATAAAGCATTCTTTCTTGCATACAGCACATATCACACTAATAGGGCCCTGGTATAGTAATAGTGGATTATGGTTGAGTAGGAATACAGAGCCACTCTCTGAGAATGAGTACCTGGACAAGCCCAAAGTCAAGAAGAGAGACTCAAAGACACTAGCAGCATTTGAAGGCTTTATCTTCTTTAGGTACAGCACAGCTTAATTTCTGGGCACAGTATCTTCATACTACAGGACTATATAAACATAGTTCCTATTACCCAATACATGTTTAGCTTTCAATAAAAAATTACAAGGCATTCCAAAATGCAAAAACAAAAAACAAGACAAAAAGCTATTCATTCTGAACAAAGGGAGTAGCACAGACTTAGATGTGACATTGAAATTATCAAAGAAGAAAATAACTAAGATTAAGATGTTAAGAACTCTAATGGAAAAGTAGACAACATGAATGCATTTGCATACAGGAAATGGAAGAAGGGAGTTGGAAACACTAAAAAAGAATGAAGAATGCCATGTAGGGATGGTGTGGGGGGAATAAATAATCAGTGGCATTAAAGATACTTTAGTAGAAACTTCCCAAACTGAAATACAAAGAGGCTAAAAAACTTTAAAAAAAACAAGCATAAATAGAATATCCAAGAACTGTGGGATAACTACACAAGGTATAATGTGTATATACCTTAGAATTCCAGGAGGAAAGTAAAGAGACAATGGAGAAGAGGACACATTTGAAGGAATATGGCTAGGAACTTTTCAAAATTAATGACAAATAAAACTGTAGCCACTGAGCTACAGCCGAGATAATCTTGAAAGAATCCAGAGTGGATCAAAAATCTTTCCTATAGGGGAACAATAAAAATTACAGGGGATTGCTTATCAGAAGCCACACAAACAAGAGGAGAGTGAGGTAAAATACTTAGAGTATATTCAATATATTCATACTTAACAGACTGTTGGTGTCTCCCCAAAGTCATATTTGAAGCCCTAATCCCTAGTATTGCTGTGTTGGGAGACAGGGTCTCTGAGAAAGTATTAAAGTTAAATGAGGTCATAGGGTGGGACCTTGATGTGGTGAGATTAGTGCCCTTGTAAAAGACATCGGAGTGCTCACTTTCTATGTAGATTGTCATCTACAATCCAGAAAGAGAACTCTAACTAGAAACCAGATGAGCTGGAACTTTGATCTTGGACTCTAGAGATAAGAGAAAATAAATTTCTGTTGTTTAAGCTACCAAGTCTATAGTATTTTGTTATGACAGCCCATGCCCACTAATATGGTGATGAAAGAAAAAAATCACCAAGCATATACCTGCAGTCTCAGCTACTCAGGAGGCTCAGGCAGGAGGATAGCTTAAGCCTAGGAATGTGGATCCATCTTGGGCATGTAAAGAAACCGCATCTCTAAAAAACCCAAAATTCTACAACCCACTGGAATTATCCATCAAAAGTGAAGGAGAAATAAAGACTTTACTAGATAAACAAAAACTGAGAGAATTCATCAGGAGTCCTGTCCCATAAGCAAGGTTAGCAGAAGTTCTTGAAACTTGGAATTACATAAAGAACAAAATTGCATTGGAGAAGAAATTAATGAAAACAAAATACAGTATTTTATTTTTATTATTTTAAATTAATCTAAAAGGCAGCAGAGTAATATTGTAGGTGGGCCCTCTGTGATTTTAGAACTTGGAAATTTTTTAATGACTGAAATAATGTAAAACTTGACCAGGTCCCCATTTGCTTGTGTAAGTTAACCACTCACCTGCTCCCAGCACTCCTTCTGTCATAGTAATTATTAATTGCTGAGGTGCTGTTTCTTTGTCAAGCAAAGAAGGCAACTCCATGGTCATGAGGAAAATGTATGAATTTGTTCTAAAGTAGGAATGAATGCCCTTGAGAAAGTTGCAACTTGCTGATGATGCCTAGGAGTCTGGTTACAGCAGATCCTTCTCAAGCTCACATGGAGCATTCACCAAGATAAACCACATTCTGGAGCATATGAGTAATACATGCCTCAACAAATGTAAAAGAATAGAATTAATACAAAATATATCCTCCAACTACAGGAGAATTAAACTAGAAATCAGTAACAGAAAGATATTTGAAAAATCTTCAAATATCTGAAAATTAAACACACACTTTTAAAGAAACTGTAGGTTAAAGAAGAGGTCTCAAGAAGAAATATTAAAAAATTTTTCAACTAAATGAAAATGAAAATACAACTTGTAAAAATGTGGGATACAGAGAAAGCAGTTCTTAGAGGGAAATTTATGCATTAAATATATATATTAGAAATTAATAAGAATAAAAATTCTACAATCTAAAGTTATAATAAAAAATTAGACAAAAAGGAGCAATTTAAACCTAGATCAAGTAGAAGAAATGATAAAAGTTAAAGCAAAAATCAATGAAAGTGAAAACACAAACAATAGAGAAATCAATGAAATGAAAGACTAGTTCTTTGAAAAGATCAATAAAATTGATAAACCTCCAGTCAAGCTAACCATGAAAAAAAGAGAGAGCGAGAGAGACAGAGAGAAGATACATCACAACATCAGAGATGAAAGAAAGTTCATCACTATTGATCCATTGGACATTTACAGTATAATATAAAAATACTATGAATAGATAGCTCTCTGCCCACAAATACGAAAACTTAGATTAAAGAGACCAATTTCTTTAAAGACAAACTTTCAAAATGCACATGAGTAAATAGGTAACTAGCATAGTCAATGTCTATTAAATAACATGAATCAATCATTAATAACTTTATTTATTTATTTATTTATTTATTTACTTACTTATTGAGATAGAATATCACTCAGTTACCCCTTCTGAGAAAAAATGAGTTCATGGTGAATTCTACCAAACATTTAAGGTAGAAATTATACCAATTCTCCAGTCTCCTCTAGACAATAGAAGCAAAGCAAACACTTCTGAAATAATCTATCAGATCAGTATTATCCTAATATCCCAAACATAACAAGAATCAAAAACTGTAATGAATGTCTCTCCATGAATATCTCTCATGAGCAAAAATATAAAAACCCTCAAGAAAATTCTACCAAATTAAATACAATGCGTAACATTTTTATAAATCATAATCAAATTGGATTCATTCCAAGTCTGCAACATTAGTTCAACATTCAAAAATCAATCATTGTAACCCGACATACCACCAGGCAAAAGAAGAAAGATCACATGGTCATATCAACTGATGTTGAAAAAGTATCTGATAAAATCAAACATTGATTTATAAAAGAACTTCCAGCAAACTAGGAATGGGGAGGAACTTCCTCAACTTAATCAAGAATATCTATAAAAATGCTACAGCTAATATAATACTTAATGGTGACAGACTGGACACTTTTTCTTTAAGACCAAGAACAAGACAAGAATGTCCTCTTAACGCTCCTATTCACCATTACACTGGAAGTCCTAGTTAGTTTAAAAAAGTATAAAAAAGAAATAAAATGCACACAGATTGGAAAAGAAAAAATCAAATTGTCTTTATTTGCATATGATGATCTATTTAGAAAAACTAAAAGAATCAGCAAAGAACTAACAGATCTAATAAGCAAGTCAGCAAAATTGCAGAATAAAAGTCAAGATGCAAAGGCCATTGCTATCTTATATACCAGCAATGAACAACTGAAATGGTTTTTAAAAATTAAACTTGAAATAAAAAAAAAACTATTTATAGACTCAGTCCTCAGTGAGTAGGTCTGGCCACATACACTGAAGCTGGCTGGTTCGAGCCCAGCCTGGGCCTGCTAAACAACTATGACAATGCAACCAAAAAATAGCTGGGTGTTGTGACAGGCGCCTGTAGCCCCAAAGCTACTCGGGAGGCTGAGGCAGGAGAATCGCTTAAGCCCAAGAGTTTGAGGTTGCTGTGAGCTGTGATGCCACAGCACTCTACCTGAGATTCAGTCTCAAAAAAAAAAAAAAAAAAAAACCTATTTATAGTTGTAAACACACAAAAGAAATAGGCATAACTTTAACAACATATGTATAAGATCTGTAGGCAAAATACTACAAAATTCTGGTGAAAGAAATCAAAGAAAACGTAAATAAACAGAGAGATGTTCCATGTTCCTGGATTGGAAGACTCAATATTATTTAGATAGCAATTTTTCCAAATTTGATCTGTAGATTCAATATAATTCTAATCAAAATCCCAGATAGTTGGAAGAATCATAATGCCCGACTTCAAAAATTACTATAAAGCTACCAGAATCAAGGTAACATAGTATTGGCAAAAGAATAGACACATAGATCAAGAAACAGAAAAAGACTTACACAAATACAGTCTTGCTCTTTGACAAAGGCAAAAAGGTAATCTAATGTAGAAAAGACAGTCTTTTCAACAATTAGTGTGAGAGCAATTAGATGTCTCTATATAAAAAAAATGAATACAGACACAGACACAGATCTTACACATCTCCCCAAAGTTACCTCAAAATGTATCATAGACCTAACATAAAAGGCAAAACTATAAATCTTATAGAAGACAACATGAAAGAAAACCTACATGTCCTTGGGTTCAGCGGCAAGAAAACAAGAAAATCTGCTTGTCCTTGGGTTTAGTCTTTAGATACAACACCAAAAGCACAATATGTGGGAGAAAAAAATTAGTGGACTTCATTAAAATTAATAACCTCTATTGTGCACACTGTTGAAAGGTTGTAAAGACAAACCACAGACTTGGAGACAATATTTACAAAACACATATTTAATAAAAAATGTTTCTCTATAATATATAAGAATGCTTAAAAGTCAGCAGTAACAAAACAAACAAGCCAATAACATAATGGGCAAAATATTGAAACCAACACCTGATCAAGAAAGTTATAAAGACGGCAAATAAATGCAAAAATACTAAACATCACTTGTCATTAAGGAGGGACAGACTAAGGCAACAATGAGATATGACTCATGGTTGGTGATATCTCAACAAGAGGAAGTCTCATTCATCGCTGTAGTGAATGCAAAATGGTATAGTCACTTTGGAAGAATTTTACAGTTTTTTACAAAGCTAAAATAGTTTTTGACTGTATGTTCTAAGAATTATGCTCCTAGGTATTTACCCAACTAATATGAAAACTCATATCTATACAAAATCCAGCAAGTGAATGTTTATAGCTGCTTTATTTAAAATCCCCATAAACTGAATACAACCAATGTGTCCTCCAATACATGAATAGATAAATAAACTATGACACATCCAGACCAATGGAATAATATTCAGTAAAATGAATGTGCCACCAAGCCTCTAGGTATAGAGTTGAAGAGAATTGTGCATGGAGTAAAATTTGTTGCTTCAAAGCTGGACTATCTGGTAGGGCAACTACTTACTACACATCGTCATTTAAATACTTGAAATATGCCTAGTGTGACTGGGAACTGAATTTCTATTTTTATTTAATTTACATTAATTTAAATTTAAATGTCCACATATGTCTAGTGGCTGCTACAGGCATTCCAGAGTTTAAAGCATTAAATTCTGCTCCTCACCTCCTGCAATTTTCTGTAACTCTGGGTCTGGTGGCCTTTTCTTTCTCTGTTTTTTTATTATGAGGATTAATTTAACTTTTTTCTTTTAGTTTTAATTTGATGGTGAAAGAACTCAGTACATTTCATCCTAAATATGACTCCCTGGTATAAAGAGTATTTTGAATTAAAGGCCCTTAGAGATCAATAGTCCTTGGAAGGAGGTTTCCCTTTTTTTTCCCCGCAAAAAATTAGACCCATCAAAATGAACAGGGCCAGGCACAGTGGCTCACACCTGTAATCCAAGCACTCTGCGAGGCCAAGGAGGGTGGATTGCTTGAGCTCAGGAGTTGAAGACCAGCCTGAGCAAGAGGAAGACTCCTCTCCTGATCTCTACTAAAAATACCACAATAGCTGGCATTGTGGTAGACACCTATAGTCCCAGCTACTTGGCAGGCTGAGGCAAGAGGATCTCAGGAGTTTGAGGTTGCAATGAGCTACCAGGCCACGGCACTCTACCCAGGACAATACAGTTAGACTCTGTCTCAAAGAAAAAACAAAGAAAGAACAAAACGATTTCCCTTTCCTTTCTTGTTATCTTAATATATTAGAAGAAAGAAGATCAAGAATGCAACAAAACTGGTCCAAATGATATATAATACCTATCTTCAGGGTTAATTTAATTTCCGAAGAGACTCATTTACAGGGGTGTCCATCCTTTTTTTTTGGTCTGCTGCACAGTGGAAGAGTCAGAGTTGTCTTGGACCACACATTAAATACACAAACACTAACAAAAAGCTGATCAGCAACAAAAAGGTCCATTCACACCTTGTGTGATGGTCAACACTACAGGCAAAGTCCTTAAAAGCAGCATGTATCTCTCAGGCTGCAGGTTGGACGTCCTTGCTTTGTAAGTCAATCTGTTTCCCCTCCCTCCATTCATTGTCCCAAGTACCTATTCATCTTCCCTAGTAATCACTTATTGCCCCTACACAGAAATTATCTATATTTCTCATCTCTTCCTCCCCTCTAAAATGAGGGTATATAAATTTCTAGACCCTCCTGGGATATAGGGTAATCACTCTGTGATTCTCCCTATGAATAAATCTTTTTCTCTTATTAATCTGCCTTAATGTAAGTTGATCTTTCAGTGAATCTTCTGGAGCAAAGGGGAAGATTCTCCTCACCCCAACAATGGTCTGTCATGATGGAAGGTGACAATTTGTGCCATGGAAAGTGGATCTAAGTAGAAAAGTTCTATGGAACAAAGATAGTACCCTTTCTTTTGTACCAGACATTGTTCTAAGCATTCTGCATGGATTCTTTCATTTAATTTTCATAAAAATCCTTGATCTAAGTATATTATTATGATTTCTATTTATAGACATAGCACCTGATGCACAAAAAGGGTGGCATGGTTTGCACAACATAAAGTGATGGAAGTAGGCCAGGTTCACACTGTAACCCACTGTGCTATCGTTCCTTCTAGGATTACTCTAATTTGCATGACCAAAGGGCTTTAGATGGCATTCATTTACTTCCATATGATGCTTGAGAGTTGGACACAGCAACTTCTGGAATTTTGGAATTATGAATGATTATTGGCTTTGTTACATAAGCATATAAGATTCCCAGGGGATTGGGTACAGCAAAGGGCTGATAAGGGCTGGGGCGAGAGGTAACACCCATGTGCTTCCAACATTTGCATTAATCATCTCATTCTCTAGGTCAAACATCATCAATAGTCTCTGCATCTCATGCTGCAATCCTAGCACTCTGGGAGGCTGAGTTGGGCGGATGGCCTCAGCTCAGGAGTTCTAGACCAGCCTGAGCAAGAGCAAGACTTCATCTCTAAAAAAAATAGGTGTTATGTCGGGTGTCTGTAGTCCCAGCTACTCTGGGAATGAGACAAGAGGATTGCATGAGCCCAAACAGTATGAGGTTGCTGTGAGCTATGATTGCACTCTACCCAGGGTGAGAGTGAGATTGTCTCAAAAAAAAAGTCTCTGCCTCCAATGTAAACTCTTCAGCCTGGAATCTGTATCTAATTTATGTTTGTGACCTAATCTTAACTCCTTAATGTTTACACCCTTTGCTGTATGTGGTCTCTACCACCTGCTGGTCTCTGAGCTCTTCTTGCATCAGCTGTCTTGAGTTCCTAATTTGACACTGAAGCATCTTTCTCAGTGGGATGTAGGCTAGCTAGCTCTTTATTCATCTTTCCCAGTCTTTCCTCTCCCTTGAAGCCTGTGTAGAAAATACACCAACCCAGCGAAAGAAGGCCGGGTGGTTTTCTCTTTTCCACTCCACTGCCGCTGCCCTAGCTCACGTCCACATTACCCAGACCACTGTGGTCTCCTAACTGCTGCTTCCTGACAATCCACCTCCAGGTGCTTCCTATAGCTACCAGCTTGGTTTCCTTAGCACAGCTCAGCAGCTCAGACTTTTAATCATTTGCTTGAAACTTTCACCCTTTTCCACTGCATGGCAATAGTAAATGTTTCTACACCTCTTAATTCCTGGCCTTCTTGCACTTCCCCAAGCATCACCAGCGTGTTTTTACCCACAACCTTTGCACATGCTGGCGCCTCTGCCTGGAATGCTCATGTGGCTGGCTTCACATAGCAGTCAGGGCTAGGCTCAAGTTCCGCTCTCTCAGAGAGGCCTTTCATGACCAGCCTTGCCAATGTAGCTTCGTCTTTATTCTCTTTTCCTTTTCTCTGCTTTATTTTTCTTTGAAGTATTTATCATTATTTAGCATTATGCAGCAGGTCCCAAAAGAAATTCATTTTGTTCAATGTTTTGTTATAATGTTGATGAGAAAAGAAAATTGATCGCTCTCTGGGGACCCTATCTGGTAGGGTTGGCTTGTACATTCTCCCTGTGTCTGTGGGTTTTCTCTAGGTACCCCAGTTTCCTCCCACAGCACAGAGCTACCGACATGGTCATCTAGTGACCTAGAGTATCTACACGGTCCCAGTGTGAGGGAGTATGTGTGTGACTGCACCCCGTAAGCACCTCGTGGTCTGTCCATGGAGGGTTCCCACCATGCACCCTGGGCTCTGGCCACCCATGAATTGAAATGATGGGGTAAATCATTATCTTACTTGTTTTATTTTTGTTTTTATTTTATTTTTTGAGACAGAATCTCACTTTGTCATCCTTGGTAGAGTGCTGTGGCAACATAGCTCATAGCAACCTCAAACCCTTAGGCTAACATGATCCTCTGATCCTCTTGCCTCAGCCTTCTGAGTAGCTGGGACTATGGGCTATAACACCCGGCTGTTATTTATTTATTTTTTTTTTTTAGAGACGGGGTCTTGCTCTTGCTCAGGCTGGTGTTGAACTCCTGACCTCAAGCAATCCACCAGTCTTGGCCTCCCAGAGTGCTAGGATTAGAGGCGTGAGCCAACGCACCTGGCCCTAGCTTGCTTGCTTTAATCAATCTTTCTTAAATGAAAGTATAGCTCATGTTTATTTCGGTGTTTAATATTATAAGTGTTTTTGGTCTTTACTTAGAAGTTTGGTGATGTTCTCATGACCAGAAATATGCCACAGAGCTTTACTCTTGTTTATATCAATCATCCTGAGGTAAAACTGGTTTTGTTAAATGCTGTTTTCCTTAAAGTTGCCAGAACCTATCCACAATACTAAGTGAGGAATTACTGTCTATCTGTTTTGGGGGAGGCTTTTTATTGCTCTCCTTCTTATTATAGAATATAATCCTATGAGGGTTCACATGCTGTCTGCTTTATTCACTGCTGCCCTCAGCACCTAGAACCATGCCTCCTACCCTATAGATATTTGTTAAATGGATCAGAAAAAGATTAATAAAAAATGCTGTATTCCATATCTTTTTCTTGAACATTCATAACAGAGTAGCATTTTAAAGCTTCTCAGCAGTCCTGCTACAAACAAACTAGATTAATATTATTTTAAAGTTTCTTAAATATAGTCTTGGTGCCTGTAGCACAGTGGTTACAGCATCAGCCACATACACTGAGGCTGGCGGCTTTGAACCCAGCCCAGGCCAGCTAGGCAACAATGACAACTGCAACAGAAAAATGGCCAGGGGTGGTGCCTGTGGCTCAAGGAGTAGGGCGTGGCCCCATGTACCGGAGGTGGCGGGTTCAAACCCGGCCCTGGCCAAAAACTGCAAAAAAAAAAAAAAAGGTAGGGCAAGGGAGACATGGTGAGACTCTGTCTCAAAAAAAAAAAAAGAAAACTCTTAAATATATTATCAGCACAGAATCCTTTCCCAAAGAGCCTCTTTGAGTAGATTCAAATTGGGATGGTCACCTGACCTGCAATAATTTTATTCTACCTTCTTCTGATGCAGACACTGTGTATTCTGGCATAGAGATAGGTCCACGCTGAACCAATCACAGTGGCATGTGATTTGTCTAAAGAGCAGGCACAGGAACTATGCCAGGCCAACACAGGTCATCCCTGAAAGTTAAATGAGGGATCTGGGAGACAGACTTCCCTTGCCTCTCAGGCTGTGGGTCTAAGTGGTAACTTTCAAGAGGCTGCTCTGTACTCCTCACTAAACAGAGAAAGTCTGTTGATGACACTAGAGAAGCTGACATTAAGGGAGAGACTTAGATGAGAGATGAGAGAAAGGGAGAAAAAGTGAATAATTGCAAATAATAAGGATAAATACTAACCATAGGGCGTATAAATCTCTCATCCCTAAAGCCAGATCCTTCCCTAACCTGACCTTGGTTACATAAGAAATTTCTTTTATTCTTTTTCTTAGATTGGCTCACTAATACACACATCCAATACTACTTTACCCTAATATTCTTTAGAAAATCATACCCTAAAAGTGGTAACCTCACAAATAAGCCTAAGTTGTTGACCAGGTCACTCAAATTCTACAGGATAAGAAATAAGCAAACTGCTAACCAACCAGCAAGGTCAAATGATGCCCTTGTTTCTAAACGATCCATACATTTTATAAACATTGATACACTTCACCATGGATGAAATGTTCATAGATTTCTGGCTTCCAACAAGAGCAAGGTACTCAGCCACAGCATGATATCATGCAAAGACCAGGGCAAGCAGGTACAAGTTTTGTAGTAAGGATGAGGTAGGTGCTGTTTATAGTGGTCTTTGGAGAATTTTTAGTCTGGCAAACCTGATTACATTGATTCTCTGCGCCTCTGTTTCTGTATCAGGGGCAAATTATCTTCCACTTGGGAAAGCAAGACACTTGCCTAATACTTCTTTATGTCCCCCCTCCCCCGCCCCCGTATCTCACCTAGAGAAGGGGCTTAATTCATGTTTGTGGAATGAATGAAACGTAGGCTAGTCCTGTTCCTTATTAACGTGGTTATAGTCAAGGTTGACTTAAGAAATTCTTAATAAACTTTATTTTCAGCACATTACTTCATGAATGCTGTCCTTGTAGATTCATATATATTCAGTGGTTGCTTTTGAGAAATCTAAAAATATCGCCCCTTGGCATTTGCCCTAGAACAGTGTGCTGCCTTCACGCAGCCATAACAGTCACACCATATGGGAGGAAACCAGTTCTTTCAAACAGACTCCTCTTTTAAGATCAAGTCTGTTGCTGTCGCTGGGGTTTGCAGCCTCCTGAACCTCTTTATTTTGGTATAGCATTCCAGGGTTATTATTTCATTTGTAGAGGGATTTTTAAAATAACTTGTAGTTTAGGCTCTTCACCACTAGAGTTCAACCTTGCTCTTACCTAGATGATTTCGTAGCCTGAAAAATAAATGAGTAAAATAAAACAGCATCCCCACAAACAAAACACAAAGAAAATTCCCAGAATACTTTCTCTAATTCAAATCCTGACCTTTGGCTACCAAGAGCTAACTTTATTCATGCACTTTTCTTTCTGACATCCATAAGATTTCCTGGTTGATATTGTCATAGTGTATAAAATTCTTGAATGCCCTTGCTTAGTGACAAGTAATGTGTCAATGCTTGATAAATAATTTTCTCTTACATGAAACATGTTTATTTCTAAGTACAACCTTTAGCTGAAATGGCCTGGGTGATTTATGGAAGCTGCACTGCCAGTCAGTGGGACCTGAGGACTCCCAACAGGGCAGTCGGAGCAACAGTAAACATAACCGCTGTTCTGGGTCTTAGAAGTTGACCAATCATTTTTTAAGAAGACTTTTTAAATGCAGATTTCTTCATGAGCCAATGATTTCCAAATTCAAAAACGATCCCTTCTCTTCCTTCTTTTGAACCCACTGTTTTCAGGTATATTTTTCATGAGACCAAAATCAAGTACGAAAGCTCTTGTTCTGAACCTTGCTCCCCGTGGAAGCAGTGCCTCACATAGGCCTGCAGGTCTCAATCAAGCGCATTCCGAAGGTGCAGAGTTTGGGACATGGGCTTGCGTATATCATCATTTAGCCTCATAAGTGCTTGGCTCCTTGAAGCATCTCTTACATGTTACAGACAGTACGTGAAGGATAAGCTGGAATGAGTTCATCTTTGCTATAGGTAGAGGCCTTGTCAGAGGTTGGACCCAGGTAGAAGAGAGAGAAAACCACACTGAGTTACATATTGATTTGTTACACACTGATTAATATTGATTTTTGGACAAAAGGCTAATATAGAAATCTGAAAACTGCATCATATAACTCAGACATTGTTTCACAAATAACCCAGCTTCATTTTACAAATTAAAATACACATATGCATCAGGTATGTTTCTCATTATTTCAGGGATGGGAAAATAGCTTCAGGGGAAAGAAAAAAGAACACTGACTAGAGAGGTACCAAAGACACATTTTGGTCACAATTTTGCTGTTGGTCAAAGCTAAAACTCTGTGAACCTCTAAGAATGATGCCGTGTCAAATTGGGAATATATAATAATCATAGATACATAACATGAGCTAGTGTTTACTGAGTATTGACATGTGCTTGGCACCTTAGGTGATTTATTTTATGCCATCTTCACAAGAGCCTTGTGAGTCAGCGATGCCCCTCAAGTTACATTTTACAGATAAATAAACAGGAAAAGATTTAAGTAATTTACTAAGGCCACCAGCTAGAAGGTCGTTGGAGCTGGAAGTTAAATGCAAGTGCCAACATGAACACTGTATGCGATAAGGGTACCATATTCACATCATTTGAACTTCCTGAAGGTACAGATAGAGAATGTAATAAAAAGGCTGGACACAGTGGCACACGTCTGCAATCCTAGCACTGTGGGAGGCTGAGGTGGGAGGATGTCTTAAGCTCAGGAGTTTGAGATCCAGCTTGAGCAAGAGCAAGAGCAAGACCCCGTCTCTACTAAAAACAGAAATATTAACATTGTGGCGGGTGCCTATAGTCCTAGCTACTCGAGAGGCTGAGGAAGGAGCGTAGCTTAAACCAGAAGTTTGAGGTTGCTGTGAGCAAGGCTGATGCTACAGCACTCTTCTCAGGGTGACAGAGCAAGACTCTGTCTCAAACAAACAAAAAATCCATAATAATAACCCTGATAGAGGGAGTAGAGTAGCAAGATACTTGCAAGAGAAGATCAAGAATTAGATAATAAAACAAGAAATAGTAATACTATCTTTCAACTGGGGTTTTGCAAAAGACACAGATACTCTGTTCCAATGGCTGAAGTATACAGGCACCACCATAATTGGTGAAAACTTTTCTCAATTACACTGGCTAAAATTTTCAACATTTTTTTAAAAAGGAGAATCTTGAAATTGATCTTTAAAACTCACTATGCAGAATTTTGCAGTTCTGAAAAATAATTATGCTCAGGTTGGGTCTATGATGAGTCATCTGGGGTTTAGCTTTTTGTTATCATTTTTATATTCTGGGTTAATGAATTTTGCCTCTCACAAATACTATTGCAAGTACTTACCATGACCAGCTGTTCATTCATTCATTTATTCCCTCACTCACTTATCAAATAATTTATTAAGCATCTACTACATGACATGCACTGTATTGGATACTGAGACTATGTAAGAAAACAAAACAAAACGAATGAATAAAAGTCTTTTTATACATTCCACATTCTGGTGGAAGAGATAGGAAATGAACAAACAAATGAATAAAACATAGTACGTGGGATGGTGCTATGTGTTATATGGAGAAAACTAAAACATGGGGGAGAAATAATCAGTGCTGTTCTGTTATGTTTGCTTGTCTTACAATTTCCAACAGGGTAGTCCTGGAAAGATACCAGCAATAATAATAGTAATAGTAGTTCTTATTATTGAGTCATTGTAGGCAGCTAACATTTATTGAGGGCTTACTATTTACCAAGCCTCTTTAATCTGTGTCTGTTTTATACCTCACAACCACTTTATTTCACAAGTGAGAGGGGAAAACCCAGAGAAATTATAGAACTTATCCAAATTACATAGCTAATAAAAGAAGGATGTGGGCATCGTGAGTCAAACCCCTAGCATGCTTACCTTTTGGTAGCATGCTGCAGTAGCTCACATCAAAGGTGGCACTGAGTGAACTATCCTAACCTAATTTCCTAGTCCTAGTTTATTTCATCCATGGTAAAATAAAGATTAGCTGCTTATTTTCCATAATAACTCCTCAAATACAGTTGCTACATGGCATAAATTAAGTTAATTGGAATTGTGGTTTATTTATGTCTAGAATATGTACCTCCTTTATATTAAACTGTTTATTAATGATAGCCTATAAAGTTGAGAATAAAATAGACTGATTATCAGTAAAAAGCATAAAATATAAATAGAACTTTGGAAGACTGTGCATGGAAAGACAAAATAAATCAATTAGTGGCAAAAATAGAATAAAGGTAATATCATAGGGCAGGGAGTGCAGGATATATTTAGCATTTGAGATAAATTCATAACTACTATCAGAAAATGAGTTTGGCAGTACATTTCCTGGCAGGCAGGACAGAGCAAAAACCATGCTAGGTTACATAATACTCATTTATGTTTTGGACAAAAGAAGGCAGAAAAGTTTCCTTGCGAGAAACTTTGTTACAACAGGCTCCTTTCAAAAAGGTTCATTGGCTAACAGTGAAGAATATTTTCAACTTTGCAGGAAGCACAGATTCCTTCGAGAATAATTTTTACCAGTCTTCTACAATAAATGGAAGCATGATGAAGTTGGCATTTCTGAGGGGAAACAGCTGAGATAATATAATCCGGTATCCTGTGTTCTGCATAACTCATTTGAACAGTGGGGTAAAGAATGAGAAAATTGCGACCTAACATACATAGATTCTCCCTGAAAACATTAATTATAATAAGAAACCTTTGGCAGATGCTGAAACAAAATCAATTCCATGACTGGTAAAAATTATAACCAGAAAATAAAATAACAACAGCTGCTACCAAATGCCAGCAACAGCTAATAACTGTTGCTTTTTGTTACTTTTCAGGAGCCAGATCTGTGTTGAACATTTTGCAAGGATTATTTCATTAAAAAATTTTAAGGTTACCCATGACTTTCTAAGCTTGACACTGTTAAATTTCCATCTTAAGGATGAAAAAGGTGAGACTCAGAGAAGTTAGAAAAGTTTCCCAAAGTTGCCCAGCTTGTAAATGAGAGAGCTCGGGTTCAAATATAGGCAGACTTGTTTCAAAATTTGTGTTTTATCTACTCGTTTTGGTTATTCTACTGTATTTAGTATATTTATTTCACATTTTTATTGGGACAATTGCAACAAGCTATAGCCTTGAGATCCAGGGAGACATAAACGTTAGGATCAGAATGCATAGAGAGAAAAAAATGTGTTTTCAACTTCCTTGCCAAAAATAATAAGTGTGAGAAAAAACAAAACCATAAGAATAACATGAAATCAGATCTATTGTTTATCATGACAGACAAAAGAAGTGAGGAGCAAATGCCAGGTCCTGCTGCAAATCCCAGGATGATGAGAAACAGCTGCGACTCACGGCTGCGCGCTGTTTCAGAACCAAGGACAGCGGCACACATCCCTCCCACTAGGGGGCAGGGTGGTCATGACATTGTGATCATTTACAAGCTGAGTGTGATTCCAACAGGCAGAAAGCCAGCTCAATTTCTGCAGCTTCAGAATGGGCAGCCAGGGGCCCAGGAGTACACATTTGCCCTAGATAGAAACTTTGGACCTGGCAATTGCAGCAACACCAAAAATTAATAACTGGAATTTGATCAAGCTCAAAAGCTTCTGCACAGCTAAAGTTACAACAGCTAAAGCAAACAGACAGAGAAGCAAACAGAATGGGAGAAGATTTTTGCATGTTATTAATCTAGGGCTGATACGAGAATATAGAGAGAACTCAAATTAATCAAGAAATGAGCAAAAAACACCATTTATAAGTGGGCAAGATACTTGAACAGAAACTTTTCTAAAGAAGACAAATGGCCAAGAAACACATGAAAAAACGTTCTTCATCTTTAATCATAAGAGAAATGCAAATCGAAAAACTCTGAGTTAACACCTAACTCCAGTGAGATTAGCCCACATCACAAAGTTCCAAATCTTCAGATGCTAGTGTGGTTGTGGAGAGAAGAGAACATTTACACTGCTGGTGGAACTGCAAACTAATACAACTTTTATGGAAAGAATTATGGAGAATTTTTAAGAAACTAAAAGTTGACCTTCCATTTGATCCTGCCATCCATTACTAGGTATCCAGAAGAATAAAAATCATTTTACAACAAAGACATTTGCATTGGAATGTTTATCACAGCTCAATTTATAACTGCCAAGTTGTGGAAGCAATCCAAATACCCATCTCCCCTTGAACGGATTAACAAACTGTGGCCTATGTATAACATGGAGTACTATTCAGCCATGAGAAAAGATGGTGACTTTACGTCTTTTATGTTTACCTGGATGGACTTGGAACACTTTCTTTTTAGTAAAGTATCTCAAGAATGGAAAAAACAATATCCAATGTTCACAATAGTAATATGAAACCAGTATATAACTACACACCCACATGAATGATAAAACACAAATGTAGCCTAGTAAAGAGGATGGGAGAAGAGAGAAGGCAATTGGCGGGAGCTCACCTACTGTGTACAATATGAGTGTGTTCAGCATGCCACTTGGGTGAAGGGCTCAACTACAACTTGGACTCTACTCTAGAATTGAAAACAATGTAACCTAAAATTTGTACCCTCATATTAATTTGAAATAAAAAATAAATTATAAAGAAAGAAACTAAAAAAAAAACCTTTGGACCTATTTGGGGATTTGTATAGGCACACAGTAGATACCTCAGGTTTTGTACTTGGTAACCACAGTGTTAAGAGCTAGAAAAAGTACCAAATTTAGAAGAGCTTTTGGACAATGCCAGCTTGAAACTGCTTCTCCTAGCCTCTGTGCTAATGTTGGTTGATTCAACATTTTCCTATATCCTGACAGCAATAAAAGGCCTTGCTAGAGCATTTTTGGAACTATCCTTATTTAGGCTATTAAAGGAGAAATTCTGGGAGGATGTTATAACAAAAATAGTTTTAAAATGTGGGCTTTAGAGTCAGACAGACCTGAATTTAGACTCAATTCCACTACTTTTACACAATGTGATTTTGAGTAGATAATATTTCTCTGCACCTCAATTTCCTCAACTATAAAATAACAATAATAATAATGTGATGATGATGATGATGATAAAGTGTCTTACAGAATTGTTATGATGACTAAATAACTCTCTAAAGTATTTGGCTTGAAGCCTAGTGCACACTGTTCAATGACCACCATGATTGATGATGATGATTCTACTATGTAAAGGAAAAGAGCGAAATAACCTCAATGCATGTTAACTTACGCTACTCAAAATAGTTCATGCATCTCAAACAAATACAAGAAGTATATATAACCATTTACTGGTTCATTTGCTCACTGATTCCTTCATCAAACATTTATTAAGCATTTATAGTGTTCCGGCAAGGGGAATGCAAACGTTGTCATTAATGCAACTCACAGATATTCTGGCCCATGATAAGGACTGCATCAATGAAACAGAGCAGTGGCGTGCACCACTGTCACATAGGAGAGTCAAAAGCTGTTTGCCATACTTTCCTTCCCTCCTCCAAAACAATAAACAATGTTTCAGAAAGATTCTGCCAGTCTGGATCTCTAAACGAGAATGACCACAGTGTGCAGGAGAGACCCCCAGCTGACTCTTGATGAACACAGTGTGCACAAGAAAAGAAATCAATCTTTTTATTTATTTAATTTTTTAAAAACTCATTTAGATTTAGGGTCATTTACCACTTCAGGACAACCTGGCCTATTCTAAATAATGTAAGTCTGCTGTTCTCAAAGCAACTTAGAATGATGGGATCCAGGCAGAAAAATGAGCAGGTAAACAACCATCCAAAAATGCCTACATATAGGAGATTTGGTAGTGAAGAGTCATTGGTGAGTTTCACAAGGAAAGTGGCATTTTACTGAACTTGAAAAGATAAATACGAACCTATCTGGTAGAGAAATATCTGGGGAGAGTCTGATTTGGAACTCCATTCTAAGCAGAGGAAAGAACCATCTGAGGGAGACAAAGTGAAGTCAGGGAATCTGGGAGCCTCAGTGGTAGAAGATGGTTTAAATCCCATGCTGTAACACTGCAATGAACACAGAAATAGGCAAGGCGGGTGAGACTACATTCTCTTAACTCAGTGACAATATCAGTCTTACCAGCACACCAGCTCAGATGATATATTAAGGACCATTTTCTTGAATCCTACTTTTGACAAATAGCTACAAATAAGATGCAGTAAAGTGCACACAATTTGATCAAAACAATGTTGGACTGAAAATTGGAACCTCTGGCTGCTAATACAGGCTTTTCCAGTTTGGGGAGGAGTCCTAGACAGATTATTTATTTTCTGTAGGCATTTATTACCTCATTGATGAAATGAGTTGAAAAGGCCTAGATCATTTCTGGTTTCTTCCAACTTTAGACTGTATTTCTAAAGAACATTTGAAAACTTCTTTCTTGAAAAGATCGCACCCCTGAAAAAAAAATGAGGCTACTGGTGTGATTATAAGTGGAGTGCTATTGAACTGCATTGTGATCTATACCCAATCCTGGTGGGGGACACCCATGTATCCTGGGGTATTACTGCTTACTGCACTCTCAAATTCCAGGGGCCTAAGGGCTTGGTCTGATGGCCAGAGCCTCCTCTGCCCCACTGGATAGTTTGGAAATCCAGAGAATTACTGCTTCTTAAAAGCAGTCATCAACAATGACTGTTGTAAGTGGGTATAAAAATGTCCAAGTTCACTTCTGAATGGGTATGATAATTCTGAAGCTAGATACCTTCAGAGCTCCCCAGCAGGGCTGTTTCCATTACTCACAGTGATAACTAGTTTGATGATGTACATTTTATTAGCTGCCTCCCCTTTCCTGGGTCATTCCTCACTCATCTATAGGTGTTTTCTGGATTCACTTTCCGAGTAAGTCACCTACATTTGACCCTTGTCTCATGACCTGCTTCAAGGGAACCCCAAGACACATGCCAAAACATAGGTGGATGCGCACCTACTTTTTTTGTCAATTACTTTTGTAATTTGTATAAATTTACACCTCATACTTGGGTATAAATAAAAACACTTTTCAATTATAGGTAATTAAATCTGGCTCTGAACCTTTTTCAATATGCAGGTACCCTTTTCTTTCCATTATCTCAGGTTGCTGATGCAATTTACAACACTCCAAGAAAGGCCCCTGAGTTCAGTCCACCACGAAGGTCACCAAAATGCTCACTGTCCAGACCCTCATAACAAGTCAATGGTAAGCCATAAACTGAGGCACAGAGATTTTTGCAGTTGTTCACAAATTTGAAATGTGTTGTTCAGTTTTGTCATAGATGTATTCCTGCAGTGAGGTTCGTGTTAGTGCATTTTGTGTTGCTATAAAGGAAATACCTGAGGCAGGGTAATTTATAAAGAAAAGATGTTGATTTGGCTTATGATTTCTGCAGGCTGTACAATCATGGCACCAGCATCTGCATCTGGTGAGGGCTTTAGGGAAAACCTTCCAGTCGAGGTGAAAGGCAAAGAAGGAGCAGGTGTATTATGTGGTAAGAGAGGGAGCTCATGCCTATGCTCACTACCAGCACTCTGGGAGGTAGAGGTAGGTAGGTTGATTGAGCTTGGGAGTTGGCTCAAGTCTGAGCAAGAGTGAGACCCCATCTCTACTAAAAATAGAACAAACTAGCTGAGTGGTGGCAGGCACTTGCAGTCCCAGCTACTCAGGGGGCTGAGGCAAAAAGATTGCTCAAGCCCAAGAGTTTGAGGTTGCTATGAGCTACGATGATGCCATGGCACTGTAACCAGGGCATATAGTTGAGACTCCTTCTCAAAAACAAAAAACCCAAACCAACCATCTGTCTGGTGGACCAACAGAGGAAGAACTCACTAATTACCATGGGGAGGATGCTAAGCCATTCTTGAGGGATCTGCCCCCCATGACCTAAACACCTCACATCAGGTCTCACACTGGGGGTAAAATTTCAACATGAGGTTTGGAGGCCAAACATCCAAACATTATCAAGGTGCTACTGCCTCCTGGGCACTCTGGTAACCTTATTTCTTTCTTCTGTGGGAAGGCTGCTTTAGTTCAGAGCACTTCACCTTGCCCCCTTCAAATTCCAGTATTGGTATTCATCTTCTCTGATTTTAAAGGCCTTCTTATCCACAGGGTCTGAAACACCAGCACTGAACCCTTCATACCTGAATGTGTGAATGTCTGTGTGGAGCAGAGAGGGTGAGGGAGAGTTAGGGGGAGAGAGGGAGAGAGAGAAAGAAAGAGAGAGAAAGGGAGAGAGGGAGGTAGGGAGGGAGGGAGGGAGAGAGAGAGATAGGTAGATAAGACAGAGAGAGGCAACTAGAAGGGATAATAATTCTTTTTAACAACCCAGAAATGACTTCTATTTCCTGAAGAGGGGAAATAAAATGTTTTATTCCTCTTTGATAGTCTACAGTCCCCCCCAAAGAAAAGAAAGTAATTAGTATTGGATGTGTGTGACTGTTACTGCTGTTAAAATAATTCATTCTGTTACCCTGTAAAAGTTTGAGGAATTTTGTGTATCTCGGAGCCAGCAGGAATAGCAAAAAAGGAAAAACGGCATTATTTTCTCTTAGGATTGAAAAGAAGCCTTTTAATTGTTACTTTTGCAGAACCGGAGCTTCAGTCTTCAAGAAGCCGCACTCCTCTAGGCATTTAAGTGAGTAGGGTGTCTTTGTTTTACATAATAAGCTTGGGAGAGGTAACCACTGATACAGTAACAGAGGTAAAACAGGTCAGGTATCTTTAGCAGCTAGGTCATTCTCTAGTAGATTATAAATAGAATTTAAGGCTAACCCCAGTAACTCTAATATGACCATTTTACCAAACATGCTGGATACCAGTTCTTTTCAGATGGATAAAAAAGAAGTCCTTTTAGGAAGAGTTCTAATACAGGAATATTTCATTTTCAACAGGGAACCCTTTCGCTATTCCCTGTGACAGATAGCTTTCGTGTACACTCAAATGTTAAATAACTGGAAAAGAGTGAATCTGTATTCCAGAGCAAGGTCAGCTCGGTCAATGAGAGCAGGCTGCTAATAATGTCAGTCACGAATTTGATCTTTAGCCTTCTTATTAATTTCCAGCTGCTCTGGGCCCACCTTCTTTCCTGTTTACCCCCTGCAAACATCTCCCTAATGTTTTCCAAGAGGTGACCAGTTATATGACTGGTTAAAAACTCAAATATTACCACCAAATAAAAAATCAAAACAAAATTCTTAAACCACGTATTTCACTGAGCATGGAACAGGACATAATAAGTAACCAAAATAGTTTTCATTGGAAGGATAAGGTCATAAGTGCCTTCCTTACTGGTAGGGTGATTCATACAATTCTGGGCTACTTATGAACATAATCTGATCCTAGTTGTTATGGCAGCATACAAGAAAAAAAGTGGAAAGAGTTCACAATTACATTTTTTTTGAAATGATCCAAAGTATGTGAATTCTGTGGAAAATATTATTTAAACTTTTTTCTCAAAGCTGCTGCTGGGTTGCAAGAGATGTCTGCCTGCAGCTGTTTGGGCATTAGAATCCCCCTCTGAGATGAAAGCAGAAAAGCGATGAAGATTTGAAGAAAAACTGAAGTCTTGCTTTGCCCTCAGGACATCTCTTTCTAACTCCCCTTCTATTAATATGCAAGGCATGAAACGGTAAATGTCACATCCGTGTCAGATTCTAATGCCACTGCACTGTAGAATCAAAATGTGGAATTCTTTTGCCAACATGACTGGGGCTAAAAAAAAAATTCCCATTAACCAGAATAAAAGGCCAAAAACATAATTCTTAATTTTCCTTCAAATTTTCTACCAAAATAAGGACAAATAGGGGGGAAAAATCCCAGACGTTTTGAGATATCATTTTCTCAGTTTTCTAGTAGAAAACAGTGCCCTGAATAAAAAGGTCATGAAAACTCATCAAATACTCTCTTATCATATGTGAATAAAAATCTATAGTTTCATCTAAGAAAGAAAACTCATAAAACCTCTTGGGAAGAGAGGCCAGTGTTGCATCTTCTTCTAAAGTATTTTTGATTGCTATTATTTTTCAGAGGAGAGATGTGGTATTTTTCTCATAATCATGCACTTAAAGACAGTACTAGGACAGGAATAAAGGGAGCCATTGTTATTTCTATTCCTAGGAAAACAGAACTCCTACTAGGCTGGGATATCAGGATCAGTAACAGAACTCTTGCCCATGACTCTTGAATCTCTATTCTTGTATTGATGAGAATTCAATTGACTTTAGTGACTAAGAGTATTGATGAGAATTCAATTGACTTTAGTGACTAAGAGTGCATATGAGAATCTGAACAAGGCTATTTCCCAGTGGCTTGCCAAAAATTGTCTCAAACAGTAGAAATTTCTGTGTGAACATTGCTAAGATTGGATTGAATGTATTTATTTCCATCTACTTCTTAGCAAATATGAGTTATTAGGATCATTCAAGTAACATTTCTTTTCTTTTTGCTGTTGTTTTTTATTTTTTTGGCTGGGGCTGGGTTTGAATCCACCACCTCTGGTATATGGGGCCAGTGCCCTACTCCTTGAGCCACAAGCACCTCCCAGCACGTAAAATTTCTATTGCAACGTGACAACTATACAGCCTTTGGTATATGTATGTAAATAATACC
The DNA here is from genome assembly GCA_963573935.1 of Arctocebus calabarensis. Classification (NCBI taxonomy): domain Eukaryota; kingdom Metazoa; phylum Chordata; class Mammalia; order Primates; family Lorisidae; genus Arctocebus; species Arctocebus calabarensis. The sequence goes on along the minus strand of CAUYON010101342.1, from coordinate 50,332 downwards.
AGTGTTGTGGGATTCTGGTCTGTGTTAGTAAGATATGTAAATACTCAGTTGTTCCTGGTTTTTTGTAGGAGGTGGGTATTTGGGATTAGCTGTTTTCTATCGGCTACTCTACAATTCATGTAGTTCATCTTCTTTTCCACTCCAGCATGGAAGAAAAAAAATCACTATTCAAATTTTATATCAGTGGTGTCCATCCTTCTGTGTGTGCAGCACATTTCCAAACACAAACATTTAAGCAGCACCCCTGAAGTCAGCAGTAATTGCAACCTAAAGTTTATTACAGTGGGACAATATTTTTATGGCTTCAGTAAATGCATCCACAACATTTCCTTGTTCTCTTGGTCACTTTCAGTCTTTGTCTTTTTAAGTAAAACTGTTTATTACCCTGATTGATTTATAAAAATTGGGTTCAGTAACAGACATAGCTACTGTCCTCTTGAAATCATGTCATGGGCCTGGACACGGAAGCTGAGCCGGTCACATAAGCTATTTGGTCGAGTTGTCATCAGTGTAAAGGGGATGCAGACAAAACATGTGACAAACAAAGTTAGATACACTATTACAAATACACATATTCTCCTTGTTCTCCTCCTCTTTTGCCTTTAAAAAGCTTGGGGGAAAGGGATCAGTATATTCTGTTCACATTACCAATCAGCAACTGTTAAACACCCTGACAACACCAGATGTAGACTTTAGAGTGAAAGGCAACTGGCCTGGTACATGAGGAACAGCACAGCCAAGTGCAGGTCTGGGTGCTTCCATGTGCCCTGAGACATCTGGGAGGATCTCAGGGGATTTTGGGATAGGACTAGTACTCCCCCCTCCTGAGCCCTCTGGGACTTTCCTGTGGCTTCAAAATGTTCGCAGAGATGCTGCTTTCTCTCCTAGCTTTTGTCTAGAGCGGGGCACTCACTGAACCTGACTCTGTGACCTTTTCCAGGTAAAGAAAAGAGATGGAGTCCTTATTACTCTGAGATTTGTGAACTTCAAGGAGAATAAAGAGCAACTTTCAAGAGCCAGGATAAAAGCAATGGACTGAGAATCAGGAGGTGCATGTCCTTGCCCTGGCTCCATCACTAAAAGTTTGTTCTGAAATGGTGGAGAGCCCATTTCATCTGCCACTCACTGAGGTGAATGAGTTGGTTAGATCCCTTCTAAGAAAGACAGGTTAATAAAGTGACTAACTAAACAGACTCCTGGGCGGTGCCTGTGGCTCAGAGGAGTAGGGCACCGGCCCCATATGCCAGAGGTGGTGGGCTCAAACCCAGCCCTGGCCAAAAATGAAAAAAAAATAAACAAACAAAAAACCAAAAAACCCCGACTCCCAAGAGGCGTATTTGGATCTGCATCATTTCTCCCCCATTTTTCTAGATGAGTAACTTAAGAGGGTTACTTAGCCCCTATAAACCCCAGTTTCCTCAGCTGTGAAATGGAGATGATTATAGTACTCACTTCAAAGAGTTGTTTCAAGGATTAGAAATTAATACAGCAAATATAGTGCTTACCATCATGCCTAGCTAAGTGCTCAGAGTTCACTTTTTTTGGTTGTCTTTTTAGAAAACTTACATAATTGTTTTGCTTAGTATATAAATTAAGGTTAATAAGTATTCATATGGATTTTCATGAAATAGAAAACCATATGACACTGAAAAATTCCTCTAGCCATTTCTTTTTATAAGTTTGTACTCTTGAGGGTGTATATGTGTGTGTGTGTGTACAAATATACGCATGTGTGGATGAGGACCTTTATATATTCAATAAGTATTTAGAGTACTTGATTTGGAAACAATACTCTTCTGGTGCTATTGCCATGGAGATACAAATACAATATAACTTTCACTTCTTGTAACATAATTGAGAGTGCTGAAATAAACACAACATAAAAGTCTAAAGAAATAAACAATCAAATGCCAAATTAGAGGGAAAATGTCAAGTATTGTGGGATACATACAAAAATACATCTCACTATTAATTTCCTGGCTTTCTTCTAAATTCTCGTCTAGAATAAATCAGATTAAATTTGAACTTTGTCTAAAAAGATTAACCATAGAAATATTGATAGGGTCTCTATTCGATAGCCTGGCTCATAAAATAGTCCTCTCATCTATAATTAAAATACTCCTGTGTATAAAGTGTAAGCCTTTCTCCGTTTAGTCAATTGTATAATGAAATGATAGACAATGAAATTTTAAAACTTGTTATAAATTACATTACATTTCATCATTTATACAATCTATAGTTTGAGGGCTTTGTCAAATAGTAAAAACCGCATATTTTCAAGATCTGTGTTGGCCTTTTTATGCATATAGATATTTGCTACTCTTTGAAAACATAAAAATAGCATGATTTCCTCCTTAATCAGTGGTCTTGGCTATGAAATTCAATTGATTTTATGACCTTTTTCTAGTCCTTTTATAATTTTAATGATAAAAAGGATTCATTTCTACTGCAAATTGTAGCTTTGTTTTTACACATGTATTGTGGTGATTACATTCTCCTCCTGTGTACCATTCAACCACAGCTCAGGGATGTCAATCAATCAAGCCAATGGATACCAAAAAGGCCAGTGTCATCCAGCACATCACCCCATTCTCCTAATCTAATGGACCTCTTAATTCTTATATATTTTCCCACAAGCTCCCAGTGGGAAATTCCCTGGACTTCACTGGTACTTCATCCTTAATAAACCTAATTTTTCCAACTTGGTGGCCATATTTGTTTCAGATCCTATCTTATCACAAAATTTCCCTTCCATCCTGTGGAGGTGTGACTAATTGCCGGAAGAAATAAAATTGCTAATAACCTCCACACTCCTCTCCTAAAGCCCCCACAATAATTTTCCTTAAAATACCACAAGTACTAATTATTGTTCAGAACAGAGTTTCTCTTCTAATGTATTCACATCATCTTTCAGTTTAACCTTCTGCAAGATAACTCTATAGCTGATCCCTATATGTAGTGGGAACATGAGAAGCTGAGCTTGGCTGTTACCATTCTTGATGAGTGAATACTTACCAAACCCTAATCAATTGTCAGCTGTTCACTAATCTCTACTTCCTGTAAGCTCACACATGTTCCTGGCACTGTTCTATGTCCTTTACGTGGACAGTTTTATTTAATCTTCCAGGGATCCATGAGGCTCAAAAGAGGAAGGGACTTTCCCATGAGAACCCACCTAGGAACCAAAGGAAGTGGGATTAAAAAGCCCAGAAGTTCTGCCACTGAGGCCCATACAAGAGTGCAAGTTTGCTAACTTACAGTTATGCAACCAGACAAAAACACTGGATGGTCATCTTGCATCAATAATTTTCCTAACTATCGCATAGGTTATGGAGTAGTGAAACAGGGATTAAGAGAATAAATTCTAGGCTTGGCGCCTGTGGCTCAACAGGTTAAGGCACCAGCCACGTACACCTGAGCTGGTGGGTTCGAATCCAGCCCAGGCCTGTCAAACAACAATGACGGCTGCAACCAAAAAATGACCAGGCATTGTGGCGGGCTCCTGTAGTCCCAGCTACTTGGGAGGCAGAGGCAAGAGACTTGCTTGAGCCCAAGAATTGGAGGTTGCTGTGAGCTGTGATACTACGGTACTCTATCCAGGGTGACAGCTTGAGGCTTTGTCTCAAAAAAAAAAAAAAAAAGAGAATAAATTCTAGGGTCAGAATGCCCAGCTTTTCATTATTAGTCTACTTACTATCTGTATGGTCTTGAGTAAATTATTTAACCTCTCTGAACTCAATTTGTTTCCATTCCAAATGGGAAAAATAATAGAATTTTCTTCCAAATGTGTTTATAAGTACTAAACATAAAAACAAGTCCACTTAGTACAATGCCATGTGCTGAATACTCAATACATATCGCTGAATATTATAATTATATAATTGTTGAGTATTTTTTTCAATAAAATAAGAATGTAACACTCAGTTGCCTAAGAAGACTTCAAGAAATCTAAGAATTAGGAACTTTCTGGGTGAAGGTAGTGAAGAAGAAACAGAAAAGAGGGCAATTTGCTGCTTAGAAAAAAGAAAAAGGCAGAGTACTTAAAAACAGGTGCTAGAGGCAGCAGTTTCAGCCAAACCCATCACACAGCTTCCAGCCCCATGGAAATACTATGTTTTCCCTTTCCTATTAAGGATTCACATCTGGTTATAAAGTTCAATGCAGACTTTGTCAGAATGAGGGTGCACATGAGGTGCTTCCACAGATATCTTGGCTGCTGTTCACAGCGCTTGGGTTTTATGTCTCTTGTTTTCTCCTGAATTATTTATCCTGAGCATCTGTGTTACATTATCTTTATGTAATGTCACTACCGAAATGGGAGAATGGATGCACCCTTCTTGTTTGCCCATAGACAGAGAATGTACCCTGCAGCTTCCAGGTGTCTTTTCTGTCTTTCCTCACACATTTGCCAGCTATCACCCTGTCATATGAGGCATCCTTTCTCCCTGGGGGCTGAGTGAAGACAGCCTCCTGTCAGCTTGGGGATAAAAGATGGCCCCAACTCTACTCAAAGATAAGACCAATTGATCTTTTCCAAGAGCTCCACAGTTCAGCAACTCTTATTGCCTAAGCAACCTTTACTTCAGACTGAATTTTGTTTTTAGCCATCAAAATACAAATGTATTCTGCATATGGGTTAGAATTCCATGGCCCACACCAAAGTGGAAAATTTCTGGACACACTATGAGTATTTGACAAACTATTTCAGAGGGTCCCATCTGAATTTTCTACAATGAAATGAATAACAGAATAATAACAATTCAACAACAATTTATTAAGCAGTTAATATATGCAAGGAATGTAGTCATATACTGTACATTAATTCATTTAAACTTTACCACAACTCTATTAGACAGATCTTATCTCCATTTTAAGTGGATAGAAGAAAATAAATTAAACTCAGAGAAGTTAAGTGACATATCAAATTTAACACTGATTAGGCACCAGAGCTAAGATTTAACCCTAAATTTCAGCCCATACTGATTAGTATTTCCACATTGTCTTTTGTCATTCTTTTAGTTCTAATCAGTCTGTCTTTATAATTAATGTATTTTTTTGTAAGCAGCATATAGTATACTCTTATATTTTATATAGTTTGACAATCTCTGAATTTTAATAAGAATGTTTAGACCATTTACATTTAATGTGATTATCAATATGTTTTGGGCTAAATTTACCATCTGACTTTTTATTTCCTACTTGTCTGATCTATTTGTTCTTATTTTTATTATTTTTTTGCTTTTTCTTGTATTGACTTGTTTATTAGTTTATTTTATCTTCATTATTGGTTCATTGGCTCTTTATTTTTTTAGTGGTTAATCTAGAATTTATAATATATACTGCTCACAGTTCATCTTCAAATGATACTATATCACTTCATATATCATAACAGATACTATATCACTTCAGATATCAAACAGATATCATTTGTTATGATATATGAAGTGATATAGTATCATTTCCTATATATATAATATATAATCTCATCTTATATATATAATTTTTTTTTTTGAGATAGAGTCTCACTGTGTTGCTCTCGGTAGAGTACAATGGTGTCACAGCTCACAGCAACCTCAAACTCTTGGGCTTAAGTGATTCTCTTGCCTCAGCCTCTCAAGCAGCTGGGACTACAGGTGACCACCGCAACACCCAGCTATTTTCTGTTGCAGTTGTCATTGTTGCTTAGCTTACCCTGGCAGAGCTCGAACCCTCAAGCCTCAGTGTATTTGGCTGGTGCCGTAACCACTATGCTACAGGTATTGAGCATGTCATTAAATATTTTGCTCCTATATAGTCTATAAACTCCATAATGTGTCATTATTTGTGCTTTAAATAGTGAAATATCATGTAAAAACTGTTAAAATGAGGAAAATATCTTTTACATATGCTCACATATTACAATTTTTGGTGTTCTTCATTTCTTTGTGCAGTTCTATATTTCTACCTGGTATCATTTTCTTTCTGCTTAATAGAGAGAATTAAATGTTGCAGTAAAAGTCATAGAGTTCAAACTGCCTTTGGCTGTTGCTATGAAAAATTTCATCCCAGTTTCAGCATCAAGGGTCAACATTGTTTTGTATACCATGGGTGAAGTGAAGCATGTTGCAGCAGGCAGCTGAGCCACAGCTATAGAGATGCTCATGCACACCCCTTAGCTGAGATCCAAACCTGGGATTGGATACTAAAGTGGAAGTCTCTATTAGGAAGCCCAATCTATCGTTTATTGAGTCTCCTGGTCCTTGAACAGTCCATGGCTGAGAATGAGCTCAGACTGCAATAACATTTTAAGAGTCCCTTCCTACCCAACTTGCATCTTAATGCCTTTTAGAAGCAGATGACTAATAAGTGAGGGACTCCACCATCCAGCTAGGCCTTTCCATCAGCTAGGAACCCAAAACATGGTGGTGCGACTTCTATACAGGAACTGCTTCTTGGTTCTCCAAGGACCAGGAACCAGTTCAACCTTACCAAATCTGTTCAGTGGTGATCATTTTGCATAGAGAGCAGAATCTAGAGGCACTGCAATGGCTCAGCTTTAAGAGTTAGTGATAATTATAATGGCAAATGATAATAATAGTAGTGATTAATAACACTACTAGTGGATTTGGTAAGGGTGAAGCATTGTTCTAAAATATTTACAGGCACTAATTCATTTAATCCTGATAAAACCCTGAAAGTAGCTACTATTATTAATTATTATTTCCATTTATTGGTCACAGAGTATTTAACTACCTTGTGCATGGTCAGAATGGAAACTTTAAAGATAGAAGTTTGGCTTTAGAGCCCACAATCTTAAACACTATGCTGGACGCCTTCTAAGCAAAGTGGAGCTTCTCACTTTGTCCCAAACTGCCTCACTTTCTTCTTTACAAACTCTAGTAACTTAGGTTTCTGGGCTTACTGATAATAGTTCACTTGGTTCCACCCAGTCTGAATGAATCTCATCCATTCAAGGGACAAGGAAACCCATCAGGTCTCAATGCTTCAAGTTCTCAGTTTTGGGTTCTCCATGTTGGTCAAGACTTTTCAGACCTCTCTTTCCCTGAAGGTCTGTAGTGGGTGAGTAGAAGGCACATATGGGGCTCATGTTTCTTGTGTTTTCCCAGCAGATAGATCACAGGTCTCCAGAGCAAAAATTTTAGACTAGTTAGACCACCAGAGCCCTATAAGCTAAGCCCTCTGGAGGACTTAGTTCTCCAAATCAGCAATACTTTCTCAGTAAGGCATTATTACAACAGGCACAACTTATATACTTGAGTTTCTGTAGAAAGTATAAGCCGTAAAAAGACATAGCCCTTATGGATTTCAGGGCCTAAGTTAAGCAGTTCATAATTTTTATTGGCATGGCATTCTTTTGGAGTAGAGGCCTGGGATACCATTCGTAAAAAGGAGGGTTTTTTTTTTTTTTATCATAGTAGCTTGGTGATCTTGAAGACCCCTGACCCACTGTGTACAGCAGCATACAGTGCTGCTGGGGTGTCTGGGGTGCTGAGCACATTCAGGAAAATAGGGTAGAGATCTCAGTCCTTGAAGCTAGGAAGCTTGCAGCTGAAATTCACTTGGAGCTATTTTTAGAGAAGTCTTAAGAGTTTGATCATAAAGACTAGGGCTGGGATTCACTTCTGGACAGGGCATGGAAAGTCCTACATGAAAAGAAGAGAGGGATTCTAGGATCCCATTTCCCTTTAGCTGCTGATGTTCTATCTTTAGGGGCTTCCTAGAACTAAATTCAGTGATATCCCAATTCAAATCTTACTGGTCACAACATTCTGCCTGTAAGTCAGATGCCAGGATTATCTTCAAGGTGGGTGGGCTGGCTTATGGAAAGGAGAAAAGGAAATGGATGTATGTGTCAAGCTGTTAATCTGGGTGATTTTGCTGCTTGACCGACAATACCTTTGCTCCGTCCCAGGACCCCTACCAAAACCTGGCAATATCCAAACACCCAGTGTTACCACATACTGAATTAGGATTCTATCAAATTTTCCAGCAAAGAGAGGACGTAGCACCTATGAATAACAACCTGTCTGAACTTGGGCATGAGTGCCAACACCTGTCAATGACAAACAATATTACTATCTTTGATTCCACACCTTTCTGAGATGGTGGCAAGGAGAAGGAGAAATATATTTAATGATATTTCCTCTGCTATTCTTAGCTCCACAAGATCATCTGGGGACTCCACATTACTGTTGTCAGTTGAGGTGCTATGAGTTTGATATAATCTCTCCCAACATGACAATAAGATTTGTTTTTAAAAATGTGTACTACATAATGCAGGATTTGAATAAAGATTGGCAACTAAGATCATTAAGAGAAACCAATAGGGTCACTGGTCTTGGATAAGCAGGGCCTCAGCCTTGAGACTCACGTTAGAGGCCCAACATATCCAAATACTGAATAAATAAACTTATTAAAGAATGTGGGGCCCTTCTGTCACTTTGGACCCAGCCCTCCACACTATTGCAGGATAATCCGTAACTTTAATCATTCCCTCTTGGGGCTGACCCTATTCAGGTACAGGAAATGGCTTCTTCACATCTTTTATATATTCAAACAAAAGGTGACTGCTAGTAAATATCATAAAGGTTGTGCTGCTACTGACATAGGAGGCAGATGCTGCTATGGAATTTAGGGCATGGGTTAAGAAGAGTTAGAAGAGCTTAGGTAAGAGATAAGACAAATTAACTTGTACAAATCCTTCTTTTAGATTTAAAAAATGCGACATTCTTGCATTTAAAAGTATCATTTTTCCATGTATGTTGAATAGCCATTTTCTTGATATTCCTGGTTTTCCAATTTATGGTTCTGGAGATATTTGCAAACTAGCATGATATTCACAGCACTTGTGTATGGCAACTAATTATTTTGCAAAATTAAACTATCCATCCTACTCCTGAATGTATTTGTATGTCAGTCTTCTTTAGTTATTTGATGTGTGAACTGTGTCCCTGATACTGTATATTGGCAACCAGCAGGACACTGGAAGCTTGGCATTGCAAATAGTACAATTATATTATTTCTATAAACGTAGACAAGATCACTTAATTAAAAGAAAATGTAAGACTTTAGTTTGTTAAAATAATGTCTTGAGGCCTGGCGTGAAAAAAGAGGGAGCGGAAAGGGGAGGGCGGAGGGCCAGTGGAGGGAGGGCATTTGGTGGGATCTCACCTAATGTGCACAATGCAAGGGGACATTTCAAAACAACTAAGAGTATATTATAAATGTCTTACTACCAAAAATAAGTAAATGAGGTGATAGTTTTGTTAATCAGTTGGGTTTAAGCATTCCACATTGTATATCAAATTATCACATTGTACTCCATAAATGTATACAGTTATGATTTAATAAAAATTAAATTTAAAAAATAAAAATGGAAAAAAAACAAAAAGGAAACAAAAAACACTTAAGGAATTCTGAGTATTCTACAAAAATAAATGTAACTCTGTGTGATTAAAATTCAACTTATAACTTATTTCAAAATTAATTATTTAATTGGCTGGGACAAGCATTCTTTCTCCAAATGTTCTCATCCTTACTGATAACAACTTGTTATAAATGACCAACAGTAGAACTTTTAGAAGAATAAATAGAGATAAGTTACTATAACAAGGCAGTTTGTAATTGTATAAGTGGCAGGATTAACAATATACTGATTTGTGTTTATTTTTATTTTGAGTTTTCCATCCATTTATGTAGCCAGAATTTGTATTCTTTGTTTTGGGGAACTTTGCAGGGCCCACTAAGAAATGGCAGGAGGATGATTCCTTTTCCTTGAGCTCAAGTAAAATGTCATGTTAGGTATTTTGAGGAAGGGGGAAGGAGAGGTAGCTGTTATATAAGGACGGCAAGAAAATAAAGACGAGGGTTTCTGTTGCTGTTATTTTAACCCTAGACTGGGAAATAGATGGAAGTGAGGAGGCTCCATGAGCACTGGGGGCTGTGCCCTGCCCTATGACAGTTTCTTGCAGATAGACTACCACGTATGCTTAAGAAAGCTGGATTTCATTCTTGCCTGTCCTCCTCACCCCCTACAATATGACAACACAACTGTTGGTTTTAGGCAAACTTGTGAGTGTAGACAATGAGCACATCAATAATAAATGCTGTGGACACAAACCCCAGGTGCTTTGGCATGAGTTGAGGGTGCAGGCAGCTCTACTAATGCCTGGGATTGAATTTCTAGCTAATCCAGTAGAATGAGAGTTCATGGTTGGATGTAAAGTTTTTTCCTAAACTCTTTTAATCTTGGAATAATTTTAGATTTACAGAAAAATTGCAAAGATAATACCTAGAGTCCCTATATATACACTTCACCCAATTTCCCTACCATTAGTGTCTGACATTACCATGGAACATTGGTCACAACTAAGAAACTGACATTAGTATCTGACTAGTAACTAAACTCCAGACTTTTTTTGGATTCCAGCAGTTTTTTTCACTGATGTCCTCTTTCTGTTCCAGGGTCCATTCCAGGGCACAACACTGCATTTAGTTGTCTTGTCTCCCCAACTCTTTGGGACTGTCACAGCTTCTCAGTCTTTTCTTGTTTTTCATGACATTGACAGCTTTGATGAGTACTGACCAAGTATTGGTAGAAACTTCCCCAATGTGGGTTTGTCTGATGTTTTCATTATGATTAAATTGGGAATATGGATTTTTTGGAAAAAATACTGTAACAAAGGTAAAGGTCTCAAAAAGGGCAACGAACTATTTTACGAGTAGTCTCTTTAAATCCTTCCCCCCCTTTTTGGGAATTAAAACCTGCATTCCTCCTGAGGCTAGTAATTAAAAGGGCAGAAAAATATTCTTTGCTTTGTGTTTTCTAATATCTTAAACCACAGGAGATGGCTCTACAGAATTGTCCAGACAAGGGTCATGAGATTGTCCTCACTGGAGATAAGGTCACCAGAACCACCAGTTATAGTTAAACAATGGCACAAAGCCATGATGTGTCACATAGAGGTGAGTCCACCTGTTAACAACCTCTGCCCTTTTAAAAGCCCTGTACTTTTGCTTAAAGACAGGATGGCAATCTTTTGAGATGCTAGTCGATGGCCCTCCTTATTTGCTGGCAACTTCTCTATTTCCTTAAACCACTTGTCCTCGTTCTTCATTCTCACTGATTCAGCCTTGGGGACAAGTACTGAACTTTTAGTAACAATATTACAGAAGTGACATGCCGTTCTCATTGCATCGTATTAGAGTAACATTCTTTTTTTTATGAAGAAAATGTACAATTCCTATACATTAGAATTTGTAGATTAAGACTCACAGTTGCTGTTTATACATTCATATACAAAAGGATTTTAGACTGCTGCACCTAAAAGAATCATAACTAATCATTACAATTGAGGAAGAATTCAATTGCTCTTGTGTTTCTTCTAGGATGGGAAATATTTCTCTCAAGTTCCTGAAGGAGCTTGGGAAATTCCACCCCAAAATATGACTCCTTGTTAAAAAAGAGTATTTTGAATGAAAGACCCTTAGATATCAGTGGTCCTGGAAGGAGCTTTCCCTCCATCTCCATAATCAGAGCGACCTATCAAAAGAACAACTGACTCCCCTTCCCCTCCCTGTTACCTCAATGTGGTACAGGAAAGAAGATCCAGAAAGCAACCAGACCTGCCCACACCATTTAAAACATACCTGTGTCTCAGGTATTAATTTACCAGTTAATCTGTTTCTCCCATGCATTCATCCTCCCTAGCAACTATTTACTATCTCTAAATAGAATTACCTGTATTCCTTACCTTACCCTCCTCTCTACAAGGAGAGAATATACATTTCTGGACCCCCTGGGATATTTAGCAATCATTCTGCGATTCTTCCCACACACACAGAAAATAAACCTCTTTCTCTTATTAATTAATTTTATTCTGAGTTGATTTTTCAGTGAACTTTTGGGGACAGGCGGACATTCTCCCTTACACCCACACCCATACAAACCTCATGTCTTCCTTCTCACTGTGACCCTGGGACTGTTTAGATAAGGATTTAAGTGTTTAAGAAAGCCTGTTGGAATCTGGTCAAAGTCAACTTCCTTTCTTTCTATACTTTTTCTGGCTCTTTTGGTCAAATAAAATCACTTTTGCTCTGGGCTGTGTTTGTGGCTCAAGGAGTAGGGTGCTGGCCCCATATACTGGAGGTGGTGGGTTCAAACCCAGCCCTGGCCAAATACTGCAACAAGAACAAACAACAACAAAATCACTTTTGTTCAAACCTTCAAGAAAAAAAATTTAAGTTCATAAACCCCTGTATACCAGGGGCTCACATCATTCTCTTATTATGGTTTCTAGGATAAAGAAACTCATTCATAATGACCTATCTAGACTGGATTTTAATAGGGTGGAATAAATTTAGAATTCATGATAAGAACAACATGGAGGACAATTACCAAGGTTATTAAAAAACAATTATTCCTTACCTCGTTTTCAGCACAACTTTCAGCCCTCAGCACCATCCAGGTCAGCCTGTAGGCATTAATCAAAATGTTTCCTCTAGCCTTGCTGGAAATTCTGACCCTTGGATAATGATTGATGGTCTTATCTGAGGGACTGGATGACTGTCCCCTGGAGAAGCTGAACATCTGACCAGGGCAGAGTGCATTGGCAAGGCTCAGCAACTCTCCAGCACCAGGTAAACATCCGTTCCATCAGGATGACACCCTCTTTTCCTCATAACAGTTACTGAGTCTTATAAAAGAGTTCCTGAGTATTAACATACTTCTCCTTCAGCTGTATAGAAATCGAAAGATTTTACATAACAGGTGCTAGGATTTTTATTATTATTTTAAACAGAAATTTTCTGCTAACCAACATATGCTAAGACTAACGGTCTTTCCATAGACATGATTTGGTGTGTGATGATGGAGTCATTGGAGGAAAAGAGAAGGGCGGCAGGTCCCCACAGCTCAGTGCTGTCCCTCAGAGCAATGATTCAGTATTCTACTGGTCAGCTTGGGAACAAAGCTATTATTTTTTGTTTCTCTTAACCAAATAAGAACTTAACACATCATCTACACTTTTGTCCACTGGAGGTGGGGGAATCTCTGTTTACTTCACAGAGGACTCTCTGACATAAATACCTTTTCCATTGCTTAGCTTTTCACTCACAAAGAATAGTTAGATAACAGTTTAAAGAAGAAAAAAATTAGGCATGTATGCAATGGTCAAAGCACCCAATGGACGTCAAAATTCAAATTTAACTGCAGTCAGGTCTATGTGAGTTGGGCCATCCCTAGGTGGAGACAGGTAGAGAACAAATCTTTAGACTAGGAAGGAGATAACTTACACTGGTGAGTCAACCCTTAACTGTACACTGTGCAGTTCTGAGCTCTCATTTCCTATACAAATCCTATGTTAAATAAGTTTGGCTTATTTAGCAAAAAGCCAACAAAAAGAGAAAGTAAAAATGCATGTTTCAGACTGGGCACAGTGGCTCACATATGTGTAAGCTAAGCACTTTGGGAGGCTGAGGTGGTAGCGTCACTTGAGCCCGAGAGTTGAGGTTGCAGTGAGCTCCGGTAATGCCACTGCACTCTATCTAGTCCGGGTGAAAATGAAACTCTCTCAAAAAAAAAAAAAGCCACATTTTTGTTTTCTAAAAAAGTGGAAGAAGCTGTCTCCTCTGTGCTCAGGCACAAGTTGTAGTTGTCCGTGGTGGTACTTTCATTAACTTGGATCAATGGTACGAGAATGTGATGCCCATGTAGCATCAGCAGCGCAGTAAAAATATGCCTCAAAGACACGATCCCCACCTGGAAGGATCACTGTTTCCCTTCTTACTAAGGTTGCCACTGTGAAGGTTTTCAGGACTAATCCCTGCGAGCAAAAGAGATTGAAGAGGGTCAAGATCAAAGTCCATTCTCCCAAACTTCTTTTTGTGTTAAATATCACTGATATTTTCAAGAAAAGGAAAACAGCAAGCTGATCAGAAAAATACTGTAAAGTGGAGTGATTATGGAGGTAAAATGCCTGTTTTCCATTGAAAGTATCTAACACTTATAGGAAACTTTTACAGAATACCAATGAGGGGCCAATTTTCTATGCTAAAGTTCTTCACACAGATTATATTAATCCTTTCAGCAATCAATAAAGAACATACTATCTTACCCCCATTTTAGAGACAAGGAAACCAAGGTGTAGAAAGGTGGAATGATTTGCTCAAAGTCAAAGTTAATAAGTGCTGTAGTCACAATTCAAACCCAGAGAGTGTGGTGCTAATACCCCAGTGCTTTGAGATAAACTTAGTGCTTTCTTTTCATGAAAAGAAAATCAATCATGAAATAATTAGGTGTTACAAAGCTGGGTCATACAATATCTTGCTAGGACTGGCTAGTAATGAAATTATCTTGGTCTGTTTGACTTTAGCTATGTGTTGAAACCAATCATTCTGCTTAAGGATACTTACAAATTTGTCCTTATCTTCTTGTAATAATACTTTACTTTCAGATCAACTATGCTAGGCACACAGGACCAACTTTGGCTACAGACATACCATGCCAACCAATTTAAAAGCTATTGGAACTACAGAGAAGATTGGGCAAAAAGAGTGAGGATGTCATCTCCTGAGCTGCCTTTTTGTCTGTGTGAGAAGAACAGAGATTGGAAGGGGAGTTTGTATTGCTCTTCCTTTCACTATCTTCTTTAGAATTTACTAATTCTTGCCTCCTCCATAGAATCATGCTTTCTTCTCCCATTCTTTGCCAGGTCCAGACTTAACACTTTCACTTTCTACCTGCCTTCCCGCCCTGCTTCCACTGTAAAATGAGACCACGTAAATAACATCAATCTTACTCAGTCTCATTACACCATAGATCATTCAGTTTGAAAACCCCCAGACCAAATAGAGAGCTTTGCTTATTACCAATTTAAGCAGGAGCAAATAGAATAGTTTGCTTGGGGTCAAAAGATTATGTACAGTGACAAAGAACATTTTGAATACTGCTGTAGCCACGAAGTCTACCCCTCAGGTCTCTTGCAGTAGGCTAAGAAGAGTGTAGTTGACGGAAAGCCTCCAGGTGCCACACCTTTAGACCTGACATTCCTGCCAAGTTCATATTTCCCCAGAGCTAGTCATAATGTCTAGACCACAGCAGGAGTTGCAGCGCTGGGCCATTTCTGCCTGATGTAACATGGGCATGCCCGATGTTCTCATGGACCATCTTTGTCCACAGACCAAATATCATCTCAGTGCTGTGCTGTCATTTAAGGCTCTTCATACCCCTAAACCCCTTCCTCTCCTGTCTCCAATCAGAGATGTCAGACCTGCATTGTGATGTGAAAAGTCCCTTTACCTATTTCTGCTCTTTTCTTCCTTTATCCTTCACAGGTGTTTCTCCCAATAACTTCTTATATGTCTACTCTCTCCTTGGCACCTGACTCTAAGAGAAACTGAACAGAGACAAACATCAACTCCTCACATTTATACACATCACATATATGTGGCCCATTTCAAGCTGTACTCTACAATAATTTTGTTTTGTACATCTACACATGTATAATTCCACAATTCAGTATCTCATGTTTTCAATTTCATGTTGAAATCTAAATGCCCACTGGATGCATCCAAATTTAATGTCTCACATCTATTTTCCTTCTTTACCCTGCTTCAGCCATGCTGGGTTCCCTGCTGTTTCATAAAATACCAGAAATATTTCTGAGTTGGGAGTTTTGCCATTGCTCTTCTCAGTGCCTGGAGCACTGTCTCCCCAGATATCCACGTGGCTTGCTTCTTCCCTATAATCAAATCTCTCTGCTTTAGTGCCACCTCCTCCAAGAAGCCTTCCCTAACTTTAGCCTACCCCCAAGCAGCTCCACCTAAATGAGTATCCCTTTTTATACAGCTCTCCCTTTCCTACCCTGTTCTGTTTACTTCACTATACTTACCATTCTTTTTTTTGAGATCAAATCTCACTCTGTCATCCTGGGATACAGTGCCATGGAATCATAACTCACAACAACCTCAAATTCTTGGGTTCAAGTGATTCTCTTGCCTCAGCCTCCCAAATAGCTGGGACAACAGCTGCCCTGTACAATGCCTGGCTATTTTTTTTTCTGCCATGTTTTTGTTTGTTTGTTTATGAAGTCATATATACATAGATCATGAATACATTTACATTAAGTCATATATACATAGCTCATGAATACATTTACATTAAGTCATATATACATAGATCATGAATACATTTAAGTAAGTTAATCACAGTGTTGAGCCATTTATGTTAAATACTTGATAGATTTGACTTGCACCCTTGCAATATCCTCCATAGGTGTGGTCCCACCATTAACCCTCCCTCTATCAAACCACCCCCCATCTCTCCAACCCCTCCCCTTCCGTCCTTCATCCTGGGCTATAGTTGTGATTCAACTTTCATATGAAAGTGTGGGTCATTATAAATTGGTTTCATAGTAGTACTGAGTACATTGGATATTTTTTTTCCATTCCTGAGATACTTTACTAAGAAGAATATTTTCCAGTTCCATCCATATAAACATAAAAGACAAAGTCTCCATCTTTTTTTAATGCTGCATAGTCTGATTCTTCATCCCACATCCAGTTTACCCGCAATACAAATTGGCTTTACAGTGAGGAGATAACATAGCTCGTTTCTCTCCATCTGAACTGTGCTGTCTTAGTAAAGGTCACTCCTGTGTCAGTGTTTGATGATTTAATTGTACTTAAGACACAAATACCTTGATATTTCTTTTAAAATAAAATCTGTCTAAAATGAGCAAAATCTCTTCTCACATAAAAGAAATTTGTGTGTTTTTGTGAAAGTCTACAGATTAAAAATCAGATGAACATAGTATAACCTCCATAGTTGACCACTTCACTCCGTCAGTTGACCTAACTTTCATAGACGGGACATGTACCACATGTACATATCAGTAGAGTAGGACTAGTTCCTTATGTTGACCCTGTATGTTGACCAGTCCTTTGGGTGGTCGACTTACAGAGATTTTACTGTATGTACATATAAATATATGTATATATGGAAGCCCACACATATACATCCACATAGCAAGTGACTGAAACAAGTAACCCAATGAAACAAGAACACCTAGTTTTATGTCTCATAATAAGTAATAATTCTTCATCTAAATAAGCTGAGATTTATAACAAAAAAAGAAAACAAAATTGTTGTAAAATTTTAAGATAATATCAGATATCTAAGAAATCAGATGTGCTTAAAATTAATTCCTTGAAGTTAAATGCCCAGATTCCTACAAAGGCACATTCCTTTACTTCTCCACCATAGAGAGTTGGAAGAAATATAGAAAGAGAGAGATAGGGTCTCATCATGTTGCCTAGAACGTCTAGGTTCAAATGATCCTTCTGCCTCAGTCTCCCAGGTAGCTGGGACGGCAAACCTGAGCCACCAAACTCCCCAACTCTTAGTAGATAATTGGTCCCCGCCTTGTGAAGCCCCAGATCAGGGCTTTTCATGCTGATTTCAGCAGGAGAACAGAAGGGACATTATAATTATATTATAAAGCTTCCAAAGGGCACCAAAATCCTAGTTTACTCAGTTGTCCTTCATAGGACCGTGATATACTGATGTCAAATTTATCAAACTTTCCAGAAATCATAAAGTATGTGAAAATCATTATTTACCAATAATCTGCCTTTTTTCTTCACAGACATTCCTAGTTCTCAGTGAACCTAAGACCTTGTAACCTTCCTGTGAATAGTGGTACATTATTTAGAGTTGAGAAAATAACCCCACCTTCCCAGGCATTTCAATTTGAAGTCATGATAGTGTTCCAGTATTTGTACAGTGATCATCCAATACCAACCATGCTGAAAAATATTTCTGCACTACATCTTGTACTGGGCATTGAGCCCTAAACTTCCTGTCATAAATGTTCCCACTGGCCTCTATAAGGGGAAATGACTTTACCCTAAACTTTAATTAGCAAGGAAATGGTCACGAAACTGCTTAGAGTTTCTCTCTTTCCCTGAATAAAGCAAGCAAAACCCACCGCATCTCCCTGTGGATAAAACTCTCTCCACCTTAAATTTTGCCATCGACTCCCACAGTACTGAGAAACATTCCCCTCCTCACTACCCTTCCCCATCTCAGATTCCTCTCTCTCATGGGGACTGGGCCAACCTGCCAGGAAGCAAACCCACTCTCACTCTCCCGCCGCAACAATTGCTGGTGCAGAGCCATGGGGCGAGCTCTGTGGGAAAGCAATCAAGACAGCAGAGTGAATTAATTTTCTGCTGTCAGAATAAAGCCTCATAACTCACGGATGTGAGGAATTGACAAGGAAGCCTACAGTCAAATCAGTTTGTACTCATCAGAGTCTCCTTACCCCTGGAAATAATATAAACTTCAAACCCAATCACAATCTGGTTCATTTCCTGTTGCCCAAAGAAATGTCTGTTCACAACATTTTCATTTTAATGGCTTTAACATAAACGTCCTCCTCACCGTCGAAAACTCACCCATTCAGATTTGGAAGATAGACTCTGTAACGATGGTGAAATGATGTGGAAGGATATCTTCATAGTGTAAGAAGTTCTCTGTGTGTGTGAGGAGGAGGGGAGTGTGCATTTAAAAAAGAGGAAAACAACAAAGAAGATAAGGGAAAGGCAGGTAGAGAAACAGCCTTCAAAATAAAAGAGTTTAGCAGAGAAGCAAGAGTTCCCAGGTTTCTAAGTGAAATCAGCAACCAGTAAAATTCAAATCAAAACCTTAGTAGGTAGCTCTGAACCCTCCAACGTTGATATTAGCTCTGTACCATCCTTCCAATATCACTTTATTATTCCTATGAGTAGCCAAGATGTTCAGAGTAGAATGGAAACAAATTTCCTAGCTGGAATCCAGTCCCAGTCCGTGACTGAAGGGTTTACATCAGTCCTTGTCTCGGAGGACCATGTATTTTGGTTTGTTTTACTTGATGATCAGTGATGAGCTATTGATATCTTAATATTTGACTATCTTGTTCTTGTTTCTAAAAAAAAATTATTAGCAAAATTAATGCTGAAATATTTGCATAAAACATGTGACCCTGAGCTGTGATAATGTTTTGAAATGACCACAATTTTGATTACAGTCCAGGATTAGTCAAAAATATAAGATTCAAGGCTGGGCATGTTAATCCTAGCTAGCACTCGGGGAGGCTGAGGCGGAAGATTCCTTGAGCTCAGGAGTTCGAGACCAGCCTGAGTAAGAGCAAGATGCCATCTCTACTAAAGAGGAAGATTAGCAGGCATTGTGGTAGGCACCCGTGGTCTCTGCAATTTAAGATGCTGAAGGAGAAGGATCTTTTGAACCCAGGAGTCCAAGGTTGCTCTGAGCTAGGCTGACATCATGGCACTCTAGAGTGGGACTGTCTAAAATATAAGTGACTCAAATATGTGCTTTAATGACACATCACAGTATTAATGGCAAAGAGTCTAGTAACACAGTTTATTAGTATTTCCCGCATTTTCTATGAAGCATAGCAAATTTCCCACTTGAGATTAAATTTAAAGAGAATGGATTATAGTCTCTTACTTCTATTTCTTTCTTTCTTTTTTTTAAAGAGAGAGTTTCACTTTATCACCCTTGGTAGAGTGCAGTGGCATCACAGCTCACAGCAACCTCCAGCTCTTGAGCTTAGGCGATTCTCTTGCCCCAGCCTCCTGAGTAGCTGGGACTACAGGTGCCCACCACAACACCCAGCTATTTTTTTTTACAGTTTAGCCAGGGCTGGGTTTGAACCCGCACTCTCAGGATATTGGGCCGGCTCCCTACCCATTGAGCCATAGGCGCCGCCCATCTTACATCTATTTCTGATGTAGTAATTATACAGGTATAAGTGTATTTTTGTGGAGCTTCCTTTTAGCTTCAGTAGCTCCATCTGCACCATGGTGTGTAAAATGTTATTTTTCTAAATTACTTACTCTGACTTGGCCAAAATAATATGCAGTATATATGTATATTTAGTACTTTTGGGCCTGAAAATGCAAATATAATCATTTAAAAGATATTTTTGAGGGAATAAAGCATTGCAAGTTCTTAGTGAGCAGGTGGCAAAGATGTTCCCTGAGTTATCATGGCTGCGGGCACATGTTATCTGAATCTTCCAAATAAACAAAGATCATCTGGCCAGTTCATTGAGTTGCTGTTTTCAATCACACATTCAATTCTTAATAGCTCAAGTTTCACAGACTTTGAAAAATATTGGCATATATTAGTGTGACAAATGCAAATCGTCTGTTTATTCTGATTCTGTACAGTATTCAGCTATAATATCAGTCCACTCTAAATTTGATGTATTCTTGGGAATAAAATATTTTTAAAAACTACATTTATTTTGAGTTAATTCTATACCAGCTTTTCCTTTCAACAGAAATGCACTCTAGCGCTATACTTTGCAATTCTGTTCTATATTTGTTGGACCAGCAATAGTAAAATACAATATGCTATGAAAAAAAAGTTTCCCTAGAGTGATGCTGACATTACAACAATTTTACAGAAACACAGTATGTAAGCTACAGTTTGATGAAGTTGAGTGAACTCTTAAGATGGATGAATCCTGTCCCTAACTGCACCTTAAAAATTGTCACTAAACAAAAAACAGATGTGTTGAGTTTAGATCCACTCAAAACATTTATAAATTCTTTATAAATAAAGTTTGTCTCAGGATCCTAAAGAAAACAATAATGTTTTAGTTAAATCCTACATATTTGTATGATTTACTTAATGTTAACAAGGCCACAGATAAGAAGTACATATAAATTAGAAGAGAAATATTTAACTATTATATATGTGAGAAGAGAATGCAAAGAAATGTGATAGGTCTTAGAATCAAGTGAATGCTAATTCTTTATAAGTAATGAAACTTTTCCAACTACATGCCCTTCTCCCATTTTTTGCTCAATACTGTTAAAATGCATGGGAAAACAGCTGCTTTGCATAATTTTGAGAACAGAATTACTAGTATCTCAAAAATGGTGAAGAGACACATAGTAATATGTAGGCAGCATCTGGGTTGACTAATCCTCCCCTGGCTGAATCAGCCTCCTTTCAAAGCAAGCTTGAAAGAAAGTTGAAGCTGTCTGGTCTGTGTCACCAGGCTGACACACACACATATGTTCCTCCTACGTCCAAAGAGTAACCTGTGCATTAAGGAGCTCAAGTATTTGCAATTCTATATTTAGATCCAACACTCCCCACTCATCTCAAAACAAGCTTATAATTACTCAAAACGATGAGATTGTAGGGTATATCATGTTTATTAATGCCTCATCAGTTCGTTCTTTTAATTTTTGTAATAGCATATTGAAAAGAAGAAAAAAATATAAAGCTTCTGGACCCGTTAAAATAGTATTCCAAATCATACTACCATAGATGTCCCAAGTCAACCTGTTTGGTGTTGTTTACACACGTATTTACGCACATTTAACTTCGTATCCTGTGAGCTTACACATTGGGGGCAGCATGGGGCACAGGACATGGGGAAGATACTGCTTTGTTTATCTTGCCACCCATTTGTCAAGGTACAAGGCTCCAGATTTAAAGCAAAGAAGGAATAAATCTGCCCAGGCCTCCTCCTGGTGATTTAAGGGCAGTAAAGGCATTTGTCAAGGGTAATTTTGAATGCATGTAATTTTTGTTCATGTTGTTTCTTTAGAATCTAAATTTCTCATTAGACATAAACTCACCGTATTATGTATTTTCCTTAAAATGTTCCGATAGTCAAATTTCTTGTGCTTATGTTTAACATCTCAGCTGACAGAAATTATTTCTGACAAACTGCTTGCTGTCCTATTTGCAGAACTACAGCTCTTTAAACAGAGCCTCAAGTCAAGGAAGCCCCTCATACAACAGAACATTTTAACTCTTCCAGCTCTTTGCAGACTCTTGGGTATCCCTTTCTCCCCTGAGTGTTCCAGAGTCACAGTGAATTTAAAAAATAAATAAATAAACTGAATTCTCCATTTTACAAGATACAGGAAACCCAAAATTATTTGTCATCTGAAATTACTTCACCTGCTTTTGTTGGTCTTGGCTCTGCCTCCTGTGTGTTTATTTATTTGCCAACCAAGGTAAGGTTGCTTTGGTTTCCATTGCTTTCATTCCCGATGTCTTGTATCTTGAGGCTGTGTGAATAAGGATCTTGTACAAGTTTTAGGAGAAAATTAGTAAGGTACATCACCCATGCAGTCACAAAATACTTAAAATTAATATTAGGCATCTTTCATTTAAGCCTCTCCAATAATTTCAACTGTAGAGAACGTTTGCAACTTTTTTCTTCTACTCAGTCTCTGGAATCCCATCTTCCTTTCCCATGCTTTCCATATGCTTCTCTAAACTTTAAAATCTTTCCTGATTTCTTAGACAAGGCATTCTTGTTAAAATGCATCACTTTCAGCTTCCTTAGCAATTTCCTGGAGTCTATGAGCCAGAGAACAGAGAATAGTACTTCCATAGTCAAACTGGTCGATCAAGATTTGGACTAAACATAGAGAGGCCCCTTTTCCTAAATATAATCTAAATGTCTCCAGGCTAAACAGGGAACCTAAATGAGTGGGTTGAACTGTACTGAATGCATGTTTCTGATTTTTCAGGGAAGGCCAAAATTCTGTATTATTCTTTGAAATCACCCAGTATTTATATACAAGGTGGCCAGAAAGTTGATGTGCCATTTAAAAAAGTGCACAATTTTAAGTTACACATGAATTTTTGGCCACCCTGTATTAGCAGCTAATTTTTTTAATGTTTTAAGACACCATACAGAGAAAATGGAATATTCTCAGAGGTTATATCTAGCCTGTGTTACTGTTTGGGGAAGCAAAGCTGTTCACTGTTATCCTGAGCTATGTGCACGTGTCAGATGAATCTTCCTAATGAACACAGAAAACCTACTATAATTATTACATTTAATTATACATGACAGAATAGATGGCTAACAGGTTTCAAGACCTCTCTCATAAATATACAGTTTTATCCTCCTACTTATACTATTTATAGACGTCTATTTCTATTCTTCCAAAAGAAAGATGCATTAAGTTCTAGGCATTTGCTCTATATGAAGTTTTCAACTAGGAAATCAATTTAAAGTGGAATTATAAAGCGGGAGTACATTTAATTTGCCTTTCCCTAATCCCTCCATTCTTCAGGAATCATTGTCATAAATATCTAAATTAAATAAGTCCTTCCGTGTCCCACATACTGAGGGACATTCAGAATTCCAAGATTTTTCATGATTCCCCAGGGGATTACATCATTCCTTTCCTCATGTCTTACTCTGAAATACAACTGCTGACAGCTGCTGTCCTGTTTTTGATTACGATTCTCCACGAAAGATCTTCTCCTTGGTTTCCAAAAAACTGATAATGCAAGACAATTGCATGTAATAGATACTCGATGTGTAAGATTAAATAAGGGAGATCTCTGTATATCTCCAAATAGGAAAGAAGTCTTAAAGGAATGAATGCTAGATATCATTTTTCTGGGCTTCTTCTACCATGCATATCCCTATGTTCTGTCTTCTGTCGTTTCTTGGTTTACATACTATCTCTAAACAAAAATGTCTACCATCTTTTTATTAATCCAGTTCCAGGTATCCTATACAGTTTCTCTTTATCTCTGTGTCTTTGTTTTATTTTGTTTCATTGTTTGCTTGCATTCAAAAATGAAGCTGATATTAAATCCACTTTTACTAAGTGCATAATATTGTCCAAATTTCTTAACTTCTTTACTTATTAAATGGAGGAAAAATACCCATTAATAGAGCTATGCTGTTATTGTGAAATTAGAGGGTGCAGGATGGATGGAACATTTCCTATAGTGTCCAACATAAGGATGATATTGAAGAAATTTTCTTTCTCCCCCTTCCCCATGCTTTGCCTATTTTCTCTTCGTTTGCCTTCATTTTTCCTCTCTACATCTCTCCTCAATCCAAAGTGAAGCAATTTCCTCTGGGTAACCTCTGGTCACCAATAATGAAAATCCTATTATATTTTGTTTTCAAGCTTTATTTTAAAATTGAAGACACCCTTAATGCCAGTGAATTCAATAAATGGCTGTTTCCCGAATAAGAATCATACCTTCCTCCCACCTGTCCCCCCAAAAAACAATTGGCAGATTGAAGACTTTGTTAGGGCACCTCACCCACTTGGAAAGAGCAAAAGATACACAGTGTTAACTTTTATTCAAGAGGCAGCATGAGAGCTCAACAAAAACTGAAAGAAATTTCTGATGCTTTGAAATGTGTGGCAAGCCACAGCCTGGGTTGCCTGGCATAAAACTGTGAGTGTTCAGAGAACTAAAGGGAGAATGTCTGTGCAATACCTATTCTCACAATCCAGGCCACACACGAGCGCCTCGACCATACTCAGCACTGGCTCTGACAGTGAAGCAGTGGAGAGTTTGTGAGAAGGAGCAACATCCAGACCCTGGCTAACAGAAATTGGTCATTCTTGTTCCTAACTTGTAGAGACTTGGGGAAATCTGCTAGTCAACTCAGGCAGCCAGCACAAGCTGGGGGAGGCTCCAATCTGAGACTTGTGATCTAATCTCAGGTGGGACGAATCCCCCCATGGCCAGAATATGAGAGAACAGGGGGTGCACTCGTGCCATGGAGGCAGGAGTTAGGCTCCCCCCACTTTACAGGCCCAGGGAAAGGTTGATCAGGAAGCCAGGGAGTCTTGCGCTGTGTGGGGCAGTTTTACCCTGAGTGCAGACTGCTTGGGACCCAGCTGGCTATTTCCACTTGCTGCCAGAAAGAGGACAAGGGTGTGGGGAAGACTGGCTGGATCTAGAATAAGAATGCAGGATCTGGTTCCCCTGGTTTGTGGAATCCAGGCTACTCCTCTCTCCTCACTTGAACATTTTACCATGGCAGAGCCAATTCTGCTACTTCCCGGAACATTGCCCCAGTGGCCAGGAAACTGCCCTACAACCCCTTTAGGGCCGCTGTTTGCACCCGCTGTTCGGGAGGCTGAACATGGGCTTGCCTGATCCAGCCCTCACCCAGCTTTGCCCCACAACCTGCCGCGGTAGCAAAACGTGGGTCTGAGACCCCTGAAAGTTCTACACCCCTGCCCAACACCTGACAAAGCCCACTACTTCTCCTGGCTAAAGAATTTGAAGCATCAACACCGTCACTCTCTCCTTCAAGCACCACGCACGTACAGGACTGGAGGTCAACCTGAATAGTCCCTTAGGTTACCTGCTGACAAAATTGTGCTCAGGAAGGAGAAAAGCTTTTTAAACCCTCAGTTAGCTCTATCTCCCAGGCTTTCCCCATGATTCCAGGGGCCCTGCGCTCATTCACTTGCCTGATACATTATTGTTGACATTTAAGAAAGACACCATACCAAGGCTATTTATAACCAAGACAATGGTGGAGTCTATGCCACACCCCTGACATATTTGCTAGGGTTGGTGCTTGCAGCCACTGAGGGGTGGGCCAGTCTGGTCCTGTTCCATTCAACTTTGTTCTTCCCTGAGGGCAAGAAAAGAGCTCAAGCCATTATGTTTCCCACAGAGCAGTCCATGGTCTGAGGCATCAGAGATCTTCTCCAGGTAAATAATAAACACAATCTAATGCTACCACCATAGCTTACTCTTACCTGGAAATACCACCAAGAAGCCTGAAAGTCAAACTGTACAACCCAATACAAAATCTGCAGACATAAGCACAGGGGATAAATTTGTTCAGATCTCTGCCATCCCAGCTCTGTAAGAGGTTGAGAACCTTTCCACAGGAATAGTACACCATTACTGCAATGAAGATTTGAGAAAAACCACCATGCTCAGGCTAATGGTATCTATAATGGAAGAATTCATGCAGAGTTGTGGCCACTGAAAGCACCCAGAAGCAAAGCCAAATAACTCTTGTCAATATACACTAGGGTCATCCTCAAGGGGGAAAAAGTCCCAGTGAAATGAAAGTAAATTCAAAAATAAAACAAGCTTTTCCAGATGAGAAGAAACTTATGTAACAATTCTGAAAGTATCAAAAAACAAGTATGACAACAACCCCAAATTATCGCACTACCTCATTAGTAATGAATCCCAACCAAAATGAAAACCCTGAAATGCAAGAGAAATAATTCAAAATATGGACTGTAAAGAAGTTCATTGGAATCCAAGAGACATTTGACAGCCAGTATAAAGAAATCAGGAAATCAATTCAGGATATGAATGAAAGATTTACCAAAGAGAGAGATACAAAAATCAACCAACCAAACAACAACAAAAACAACAAGAATCCCCCACCTTGAATTTCTGGCAAAAGAAAATCCACTGAAATAATTATAAAACACCATTGAAATATGCAAAAACACAGAAAGAAAAAATTACATTAAGCAAAATAAAGAATCTCAGAACTTGAAGTCAGTTCTTTCTAATTAAACCACTCAAACAAATACAAAGAAAAAAAGAATTTAAAAAATGAACAAAGGCTTTGCGAACTATGAGATTACATAATGTCCAAACTTACATATCTTAAGTATTCCCAAGGGAGGAAAGAAAGCAAAAAAAAAAAAAAAAATGAGGGAAATCTATTTTAGGAAAAAAATGAGAAAAATGGCCCTAGTTTTCCTAGAGATTTAGACATCCAGATGTAAGAAGCTCAGAGAATTGCAGGGAAATATATTGTAAGAAGGACTTCATCAAGACATATAGTTATCAGACTAACTAAAATCAACATAAGCAAATATTCTTAAATCAGCAAAAGAAAAGTGACTAGTCATCTATAAATGAAATCCCATCAGACTAATAGTGGACTTCTCAGCAGAAACCCTACAAGCCAGAAAAGACTAGGGTCTTATTTTCAGAGTTCTTGAAGAAAAACTGTGAACCAGGAATTTTATATTCTGCTATAACAAGCTTCAAAAGTAAAGGAGAAATGACTTTTCCAGACAAATAAAAGCTGAGAGAATTCCCCACTACTAGACCAACCTTGCAAGTAATACTCATGGGAATTTTAAAAATGGAAATAAAAAGTTAATACTCACTCCTATAGAAACATATGAAAATATAAAAGTCACAAGTCTTATAAAAGCATTACACAAACAAGATTACAAAGCAACCTGATAATGATTTAACATTATGGTAGGAATAAAACCTCATACATCAATATTAACCCTGCATATAAGAAGACTAAATGATGCACTTAAAAGATATGGATTGGTGAAATGGATGAAAAAAAAAGATCTAACCATATGCTTCTTACATTAAACTTATAACTAGTAAAGAAACTTATTGATTAAAGGTAATGGTATGGAAAAATATATATCTAAATGGAAACCAAAGGCAAGCAGGAGTAGCTATACTTGTATCAGAAAAAAACAGACTTTAAATCAATAGTAACAAAAAAAATGAAGTAGTTCTTTATATAATGATAAAGGGATCAAGCTAAATATATGTTCATCCAATAATGAAACACCCAAATTATAAAACAAATATACTAGACTAAAAAAAAAAAAAAAAGACATAGACAACAATACAATAATAGTGAGTGACTTTAATACCCATTGGAAAGCAATGGACTGATAATTGAGACTGTAAATCAACAAAAAACAGTAGACTTAAATTTGGCTTTAGACAAAATGGACATAACAAATATTTATAAAACATTTTACTCAACAACCACAGTATATATATTCTTCTTGTCAGCACATGGAACATTCTCTAAAATAGCTTATGTATTTGGTAAGAAAACAAGTCTCAAAAAATTTGGTGTCATTTTACAACAGAAAGGTTATTACTAAAAAGATTTTTTTATTTGTTTTTTTTATTAAATCATAGCTGTATGTTAATGCAATCATGGGGTACAATGTGTTGGTTTTGTACACAATTTGAAATATTTTCATCAAACTGGTTAACATAGCTTTATGGCCTTTTCTTAGTCATTATGTTCAAACATTTATATTCTACATTTAGTAAGTTTCATCTGTACCCTTCTAAGATGCACCATAGGTGTAGACCTACCAATTACTCTTCCTCCACCCATCCTCTCCTCTCCTTTCCCCTCCCTTGCCCCTTTCCCCATATTCTTGTGCTGTAATTGGGTTTTAGTTTTAACTATAGTTTTAGAAAGCTATAGTCATTAGTTTCATTGTAGGGCTGAGTACCTTGGATACTTCTTCTTCCATTCTTGAGATACTTTGCTAAGAAGAATATTTTCCAGCTCCATCCACATAAACATAAAAGAGGTAAAGTCTCCATCTTTCTTTAAGGTTGCATAATATTCCATGGTGTACATATACCACAATTTATTAATCCATTCATGGGTTGATGGACACTTGGGCTTTTTCAATCACATAGCAATTATGAATTGGGCTGCAATAAACATTCTGATACAGATATCTTTGTTATGTTGCTATTTTTGGTCTTCTGGCTGTATACCTAGTACAGAAATTATAGGATCGAATAGCAATTCTATGTTTAGATCTCTAAGTAGTCTCCAAATATCTTTCCAAAAGGACCGTATTAGTTTGCATTCCCACCAGCAATGTAGAAGTGTTCCCTTTTCTCCACATCTACACCATCATCTCTGGTTTTGGGATTTTGTGATGTGGGCTAATTTTACTGGAGTTAGATGATATCTCAAAGTAGTTTCGATTTGCATTTCTCTGATGATTAAGGATGATGAGATTTTTTCATGTGTCTGTAGACCGTGCGCCTGTCTTCTTCAGAAAAGTTTCTCTTTAAGTCCCTTGCCCACCCTGAGATGGGTTCACTTGTACTTTTCCTGCTAATACTTTTGGGTTCCCTGTGGATTCTGGATATTAAACCTTTGTTGGAGATATAACCTGAAAATATCTTCTCCTATTCTAAGGGCTGTCTACTTGCGTTATGAACTGTGTTCTTGCCTGTGCAAAAGCTTTTTAGTTTGAACAGGTCCCAGTAGTGTATTTTTGATGTTGCTTCAACTGCCCGAGGGGTCCTCTTCATAAAATATTCACCCAGGTCAATTCCTTCAAGAGTTTCCACTGCATTTTCTTCTAGTATTTTTATAGTTTTGTGTCTTAAGGTTAAATATTTAATCCAGTGAGAGTCTATCTTGGTTAAAGGTGAAAGGTGTGGGTCCAGTTTCAGTCTTCTACAGGTCACCAGCCAGTTCAACCAGCATCATTTGTTAAATAGAGAATTTTTTTCCCCCCTGAATGTTTTTAATTGGCTAGTCAAAGACCAAATAATGTTAAGTAGCTGGGTTCATCTCTTGGTTCTCTATTCTGTTCCATACATCTAAGTCTCTGTTTTTGTGCGAGTGCCATGCTGTTTTGATCACTATTGATTTATAGTATAGTCTGAGGTCTGGTAGCGTGATTCCTCCTGCTTTGTTTTTATTTCTGAGTAATGTCTTGGCTATTCAAGGTTTTTTCTGATTCCATATAAAATGATGTATTTTTTTTGAGATCTTTGAAATATGACAATGGAGCTTTAATAGGTTTTACATTAAAATTATTGCTTTAGGTAGTGTAGACATTTTCACAATGTTTTTATTTTATTTATTTATTTTTACATATATATGTGTTTATTAGGTTTTCACTTTTTGCCTTCATGTAATTTAAAAGGCTTAAAATTTAATAACAATAACAATGTTTATGATAAGGACTAGAAACAAAAACCACATAAAGAGTAAATGAAGATAAATACATTCAGAAAAGAAAACAGATGAATACTGCATCAAAATACTAAGCAATATTAATAATAATAATGCCAAGAAAGTAACATTCACATTGTCAAATAAGAGTATGTCTATTATAAAACCATTTTTCTGCTTTAAAAATCCCACCTTACTTTCATTACAAACATTTTATTTTCCATTGATGTGTTTTAATAGCTTCTCTTCAGAACATATACATGTGCAAAGTTTAGAGTCAGCTTAATCATTGCTTTCTTTTATAATGGATAAGCGTTAATACAAAAATAATGAGTAGGTTTTGATCAACTACAAGTATGATACGAACTAAAAATTTCAAAAAAAAATCTAAAAAATAATTCAAATAGTATGCCTTACTCCAAGCATCAATACCAGAAAAGTTATTTTTATTCCTGTTAGACAGGAACACTGGAAAATCAAATTAAATTGTGAGAAGCTGACCAACACAAACATGCTTCTTACTAAATGCATCTTTCTATAAACTTTTTCAACAGTTGTTTATCATTCATTCAATAGGTTTCCAACCTGGAATGCCCCTGAGGCCTACATATTGTGAAAGTTATTAACTTCTACTTTTGAAATTGTCATTTTTGTAGCTCCAAAATGATCAAATGTCAGTAATTTTACAATAGCTAAGTTTAGACTACTGGGGAGAAGTGGTTTTACATATAATAAAACAAGTTATTTTATTATTTTTGAATTCAAATGTTAATGAAATATATAGGCTGACTAAAATTACTGATCATATCAGAGTGATCAGAATCTCTGACTGTCAATTAATTATGATTTAATTTGGTAAAATTGAGAAAGAATTATTTGATAAGTATGACAACTTTGTATAACAACTTTAAAATTTTCTACAGCAAAAGTCCAAAAAACTTAAATATTAAAAATAGAATTTTATTTTCTTCTTACTAAAGTCAACATAATTCTCAAATGTCCACTTCTTTCAGCAGGAGAAAATAATCTAGATAATAAACTTATTCACATAAAATGTTTTTTGGATATGAGTCACATCAGAGTTTTCTTCCTCTCCATTCTCCTTTTCCTGGGGGAAATCTAAGCTTATGGGTTATTTCCTCCATTCTTCTCCCACCTGGAGAAAGGCAAAGGACACTCAAAAGAACACCCAGCACATACATAGGTATGTGTTTCTATAATAATGCATGTATATACAAGCATTTCTTCTCTGTCTTTACTTATTCTATAAAAGTATTCTCTGAGATTTCCAATTTTGTCCTTGCTACTCAAAGCTAGGCCAAAAATTTTTTGAAAATAATAAAAACAATCAGTAGGGAACTTTCTTCTCTTTACTTTCAAGCCATTGTAATCAAAAGCTTTTCAGGAATTGCTATAACTGCATTTTTAGGACAGAACTGCTTTCCATTATGATGAAAACTTATTTAAATAAAAGTTGTAAACAATACTGTTAATAAAATAATTATTCTCACAGTACTCTCATTTATATGTTTTCTTTATATGTTCTTGTAATGACATCAAGAAAATTAATAAATGTTGAACATTACTAAGCACTGGGATTTGTGATTTATCTTACTGATGCTCATAGCAATGTGAGGCATACACGAAATTGCCCCATTTTACTCGTGAGAAGAGTAAGGTTTCACAATGATGTAAGTGATTATTCAAGTTTATCTCACATTAAATGCCGGAGCTGCAATCTATATCTTTCTAGCCTTTCCTACTGCACTATACCTTTTACATAAAATAATTTAAATTTATGTAGGTATGCATTACATCATTTAACTCTCTAAAACTATTGGGGAAAGAGCAAATAATGCCCTAAAATAATACAACTCTATGTTTCTAAATTTCAAACCTTTAGGTAAACACACATTTATGTTAAAAAGAAACATTGAAACTTCCTCTAATACCTTTTTCACCATAGGACACAATTTAGGGCTTTCTGCCATTTAATAATGAAAGTTAAGTTTCCTGTGATATTACTGGCATTGGATATAATCACTCATTCTCCAAGACCAATTTATACAGAAAACATTCAATACAAAGATGATTGAGTTCCTGTATTTCTCTTTTGTCATTTGGCAGCAATTTGTGTGAGACTCAAGAAAGATAGAGTGAGAACTGATGGTAGCAATTTCTTCAAGATATGTGGAAAAGACCAGGAGTATTGAAAGCATGTGTCAGTTAAAATCCTTCATTTTAGATTAAACTCATGGTTGGCAGTGACAGAAATCCCTAAGAAGATATCTATCTTTAAGGATTAATAGAGTTTTATCTGCAGATTATTCTTGGTCAAAAAAACATGTTTGTTTGTTTGTTTTCTTTCAGTTACTCATTTGACAACCATTGTGCCCATAGACAGCAGTGGACATTCAATTCTGTTTTTCCAAGGTGTATGAATGTTGCACCATGTCTTTAGTAGTTTCACAATTTATTTTGAAGGCACAATGGAATTTGTGACCTATCGTCACCAACACTCAATCAATGTGTCAGTTACCTCTATCATTGAAAATAAAAGTTTTGTGAATGCAATAACCAAGTAAGGTGGCTGGCAACTTCACTTGTAGAACTGACAATTTCAATTTCTGAGCTTTTAGTATCTTTTAACCCTCTGAAGGTAAGACCATCACATCCTGTCTTTGCCTGTATATTTCAAACCATCTGAAGCGTTTTTCGCTTCAGTAATCGACATTGTGGGGATCTCCTCAACAATCATTCCATTTTCTATCATGAGCAGCTGTGTGGATTGGGTGGGATTTAGTAGCTCTTGAGTGGCCCATGTCACTCTGTTTAATCCCAAACTCTTTACTACATTTAGTGCCACAGCTATCCACTCAGCAAACGGTTCTGGCAATTTAGATTAGTTCAATATTATCCAAATTATCCCCAAACTTGGTTTTTATGAAGAGAATTCTGCAATTGGATGCCCGTCTCCTGATGATGTGGTTTGTGGATGTGACAGCATTTTGTCACACCAAGGGACACCAGTTTTAAGATAAAACCAAAACACAGAGGTGGCAGTAGACTTGACCAAACCTTGCACAGACATGTTATTTCTCTGAAACTTTTAAACAAATCTCTTTATAACTTATGTCATTTGGAGATAGATTTTGCATAACAAATCAAATAGTCATAATTGATACTCTCCTTACATCATAAGTACAGTGAAAACAAATATTTATGTAGGCAAAAACGTTGTGCCTCATGATTTTTAGTTTAGTTATAACATCTAGATTAGTTGGTGAATGGTCAGAGAGAATATTTATATTTTTATTTATTTGCTGAAAAGATTAAAAGCAATGAATACTGTATTTTTGGCCACCTATTTGGCTAATTAGCATTTAATGTCTTCTTTCACTGCAATCAGATACTTCTGAGATGAGAACAGCATCATAATGATCACCTAGTTTAACAATCTGTCAGAGGTTTGAACTCTGTTCTAACTGGTCATTAGCCTATACTTAACTTCTAGCAAAAGGAAAGGCACACCTCCCATGACAGATACTTTCGCGCTTACCCAAAAATTTCAGGTGAGTTTTATATTTAGTCATATTAGGATGCTGAGTGCTGTTTTCCTGAAAATTCTGTAAACTCTAATGGTACCATTTTTTCCCCTCTCTAGATTATAATGTGTCACTTTTCTGTCACATCAGGCATGCATCCTATTTTAATGGCCTTAAAATTTTCTGCAATCTTTAAGGATATTACTTCTATTATCTTTCTTTAATAGGTCCACTTCAGGCTGCTATATTTTTCTAATTTGGTCAATTATAATTTGGGGATTAAGAAAAGGAATAGTGATTCTCATAATGACTTTTCTGTAAGGAAAGTAAACAATAAAGCTGGCTACGGCAGACACTGCTAGTAACAAGTCACCAATTGCCTAACAAAATATTTAATTTTTTGTTTGCTGAAAGAACTCTTTCTCTGATGACTATGGCAACATGCTCAGCAAAACAAATGACATTTCCATGTGTACCTTATAGACAGGAGTGGTAGGAGTGATCGTGAAACCATGCTGCCAAAGAAAAATAAAAGAAAATTGCTCCATGGGACATTCATGGGAGGGATGGTTTCAAAGGGCATGGGCCTCTTGCCCTGTGTCCTTTTTCTTGAAGAGAAAATTAGAAGGAACATGAGTCCACATTGGAATTATAAAATATCACTCCTAGATTCCCTGTCCTCAGACTTTTCATTATATAAGAAATATAAATGTCTTAATTTTTAAGCAAATACTTTCCAATCGCAACTAAAATGTAATCAGTACTAATAACCTCTTATTATCAAAAATAAATATATTATCTTAAAAACTAGACAGTAATGTTAAATTATAACAAGGATTACTGTTGCACAGACTTAGAATGTTCAAGGGTTTCAAAATTACATTGATTCCCTTTTATAAATGTGCCCTTCCATCTCTAGAAGATGATCCAAATGAGCTCTAGATGATCATTTGATTATAATATAGTCTCTTTGATACTCAGACCTTGCAATAAATAAAGAATGGTATGAACACCTCAGGTTTCTATGCACAATTCATTTTGAGACACTTAAATAACCTGTTATCATACTGTGGGGAGAAAAAATATATATGTATACAAATGTATATGTATACATTGTGTGTTTATATGCACACAAATAAAATGGGGGGGGGTGGAGGGATTAGGGAGGAAAGAAGCGGAGAGACACCAGGGACTGAAGAAGAACATAGGCACGGAAAACCCCAGCAGAGTCCTGAAGATAGATACCAAGTAAAACATTAGGAAAATTAGAAAAGTTCTAGCCATGGCATTGAAATATTTACGATGTCCCCAATCTCCATTACTAAAGGCACTGGGGATATTTGTATGTTTGTAGTTGTGTAAAGAGAAAAACACACTGAGTCTATTTCACTTGTTCTTTCTATAAACGTTGATATTAGCTAATTTATGACTCTAATTCATCCAAGTACCTGATTTTATGATACACTAACAATAAGATCATAATAATCATTATCATCAATATCTCCAAGGCCTGTGTAAATTATCATACACATTCTCAGTGACTCAGTGGGGTAAATACTATTATCCTCATTTTATAGACTAGGAAACTATGAATTAAATATAGCAAGTATTTTAGGCCTTGTTACATAATTAGTGGCACAGAGACCTGGATGTAAGCCTGACTCAGTTTCACTGCTTTGGTATATCAAGATAGTCATATTTTAACAACCAAATTAAAGGATTAAAATTAATACTATCACTATTGAATCACAAACACACACCTGAACACCAGGTTGCCACAGTCCAGTATTTGGTTATGTTCGACAATCATGCCATAGTTTTCTCTCTTGAAGCGTTGTACCAGCCAGCTCATACACAAAGAGTCTCCTGCCATGTCAAACCCCAAATCCATCCTCCATGACCGCAAATGTTCTCAGGTAAACATAATAAAGAAAAAATGCGTTGACTTTGTTGGTTTTCCTTATTGTCTGTCCATTTTCTGTGTTATTGATGCCTGCCCGAATGTTTTGATCTTCTATCTTCCTTCTCTCCCTTTGGAACTATTTAGTTTGTTCTAATTTTTTTGCCAGTCTATTAGCATGGGATTTTGTATCATTGACTTAACATCTTTCTTTATTCCTTATATAAGCATTGACCTTGTATAAGCTATCAATTCTCTCTAAAGACTACTTTTGTTTCATCCAACAAAGTTTGTTATATTTTCGTTTTTATTTATTTAAAAATATTTTCTAATTTTCCTTGTTATTTGTTTGTGATCCACAAGTTATAAGTTAGTATGTTGAAAAATTTGTGAACATTTATAAATTTTCAAGATGCCTTATTTTTATTGACTTCTAATTTAACGTAATTGTGGGCAAGGAGTTATCTTATACATAAATTAAATTGTTTTATTTCACTGTGACTTTTTTAAGGCCCAACAAATGGTCTATCTTGGTACATGGTCAATCTTCATGTATAATTAAAAATAATGTATATTGTGTAATTTTTAGATATGTCAAGAATTCTGAAGGATTTAAGAAATTATACAATTTTCAAGTTAATGAGTATGCCACAGATTTGTAGATGCTAACAGGAGCCAAGAGACTCCTCTGTCAGAGACAAAGTTTAATTTATTACTCGCGGCAAAAATAGCAGGCAGAATATCAGCATGCGTATCCTGGAGCCCCAATTCCAACCTGGTAATTTGAAGAAGGCACGGGCCATTGACTCTCTTCTAAGAGAGAAATCTTGAGTAGATAATTTGAATCTTATATAATGACAATACACAGGCCTTCCCTTTGCATTATAGCTATCTTCTTAGTCTGTTTGTTATATAAATATATTTGAAAGTTAGTCCCGAACAAAGCCAGTCATTGCCTGTGCTAGCAAGACATAGAAATCCAAAAGAACCATAGAGAATTGTCTCTCAGTAATAAGCACAGTGTGGTCTATAAATGTCAGTGCAATCAATTTGGTTCACAGGGGTGTTTATAACTTTTAAATCTTTATTGATTTTTACCATCTACTTATTCTATTGATTATAAAGAGAAGAGCATTAAAATACACAAGTGTGGCAGTTGCTTTGTCTATTTCATTACCTTTTTTGTCAATTTTGGCTTCATTTATTTTAAAACTCTTTTGTTCCATGCAGGCAGAATTAGTAAATACTGCTGGTAAGTTAATTCTAACATTACAAAATGTTTCTGTTTTTTTTCCTCATGATACTCTTTGCATTAAAATTTACTTTATCTGATATTATTACAGTCCCATTAGTTTTTTTGCTCTCACTGTTTACATGGCATATTTTTTTTCAATTCTTTACTTTTAGCCCACCTGCTTCTTTGTAATTAAAACTATATTTTTGTGGACTGCAAGAGTATGTGTGTGTGTCCATGTATGTGAGTGTGCTCTGAAGTTTATGATATCTTTAGGTATTATAAAGATTGCCTTCAAACACACTAATCCGTGAATAATGGGAAAACCTTACAACAGCATAATTCTATTTATACTTCCTTCCACCTCTTATTATATTATACTTTACTATTAGACACACATTAAGTTTCATAATGTATGCTATTTTTGCTTTAAAGCAGTATTTTTATTTTATTTTTGAATTTATTTTTGCTAATTATTAAATTCAAAGTTGGAAGTCTTTTAAATTTGTTCTTGTTTTTCTTTGTTTGTTTTGTTTTTTGGTGAGTTTGCTTGTTTGCCTCCCAGACTTTCAAGGATGCTCTCTCGTCTTCTAGTCACCAGTGTTTCAGGAAACGTGTCAGCCGTAATTTATGTATTCATTTTCTGTTTAATGTGTCTCATTTTTCTAGTTGCTTTTGGATATCCTCTTTAACTCTACTTTTTGGATATTTAATTATGATGGAATCAAGTTTTTTGTACTCACGCTATTTGGAGGTCATTAAAACTCTTGTAGTGTGGGTTGATACATTTTACCAATTTTGACCAGCTCTTGGTCTTTATGTCTTCCAATATATTTTCTTCCCCATTATCCCTCCCCTCTCTTTCTGGGGCTCCATTTATAAATAAATTAAAAATTGTGTTACAAATCTCTTTGGTTTCACTCCTTTTTCTCCTTTACAGTGTGAATATTTTCCATTGACCTGTCTTTGAGTTCATTTATCCTGTTCTTTGCTCTATCCAAACTCTTGGTGAATGTAATGAATTATTCATTTCTAATATTGTCTTAATTTCTGATATTTCCATTTTCTCCCATAGCAGATTCCTTACTCTCTTATTTTACCAGAGATAAAAGTAGCTGTGTAGTTTTCTCATACATAATCATTATCACTCATCACTTACAGAGTCTAGTTCTTTTTAGATTCTTTGTAGCTTCAGATCTCTGCTAAGTATAAAACATACTTTGTAGGTTCTCTGGATTGTTTTGGTTATTAGGATATATCTTTTGCCACTTTCTACATTTGAACTGAAAACAAACGTGCTGTATTGTTTTGTTAAATTTAAAATTATAGAAATATATCTATTATTACATTTTTATTTTCAATTTAGCCAATAATACAGCAATTGTCCTATTCATATAAGAGCATATTGAGAACCTAGAAACTCATGTTCTGGAACTTTAACTGCCACTGATTACCTGTGCTACCTGTGGGAATATATTTTCATCTTATAGTGTCTGCATAGTTAAATATATTAGACTGGTTGTCACTGGGAAAAAGAGGCAAGGAATAAAAATAAGAATTAAAATAAGAAGCATTTTAAAAGCAACTTAAAAAGCATTAAAATAAGTAAAATAGAAAACTTCATCTTTATTTAATGTTAAAATAAATTAACATTTTAAAATTTTCCTTGAAAAAGAAAAATATGAGAGGTTAGGCACAGTGGCTCACACCTGTAATCCCAGCACTCTGGGAGGCCAAGGTGGGTAGACTGCCTGAGTTTACAGGTTCAAGACCAGCCTGAGCCAGAGAGAGAACCCATCTCAAAAAATAGCCAGGCTTTGTGGTAGGTACCTATAGTCCCAGCTCCTCTGGAGGCTGAGGCAAGAGAATCACTTGAGCTCAAGAGTTTGAGGTTGCTGTGAGCTATGACACCATGGCACTCTCCTAAGGGTGACAGAGTAAAACTCTGTCACAAAAAAAAAAGAAAAAAAGAAGGAGAAGAAAAATATGAAACAACTATGGCAGAATGTTAACAATTACTAATTTTTGAAAGTCAATATCATATTGCCTTTGTAATTTCCCATGGTTTTTGTAAATTGTTCAAGATTTAAAAACATAATAATAATAACAATAATATAAAAACATCACTCTAACCACTGTAGTACAAAGACACAAGAGAAAACTCATCGAAGATTAGGCAGGATAAGAGGATCTAATGTGAAACTTATAAATATCCTCAGGAAATTTTTAATGGCCTGGTGCTCCATTTGCTGTCAGGAACACCATATATATAACACTGAAGTCATATGTGAAGTTAGCATATCCAACTGCAAAAGTCCTAGAGAAATAACAAGAGAAAAAGGTTTCTTTTTTAATTACTAAAGCTTCATAGATCCCAAGGATCTCCCTAAGAAAAGGCACATATACAGGCATATAAATAAGCACAAAATCTTGTGTCAGTTAGCCATCCTCCAATTTTACTTAAAAATAAAAAATGTAAGCATTGCAGCAAAAATATAGGGTCCCAAAAAACTGCAGACAAACTATGATATTTAGCAATCACACAGATGCACAGAATATCAGAACTAAAGAGAGCTTAAAGTGTTCTGGTTCATCACATTCATTTTCAAACAAAAACTAAGTTCTGGAGAGCCAATAGCTCACTGCAAATTATTAAAATACATAGGTCTAGATGTCTATTTTCTCAGTCTATTGCTGTCTGCACCATTCCACCAACTGCCAGGCAAGTCTCACTAAAAATTTCAGAGAGCTATTTAATGCTACCCTATTCTTCACTGTTGCCCTTCTATGCCCAGTTAGCAACCACATTTTATCAGATCTTTATTTCAAATCTAACTTTTCCAACTATAAGATGTACTTATGTACTTTAATGATTAAAAATAAGAATTATCTGGGCATGATGGTTCATACCTGTAATCCTACAATTTTGGGAGGCTGAGATGAGAGGATTACTTGAGGCTAGATGTTCGAGACCACCCAGGGCAAGAGTTAGATTCTATCAACAAAAAATAGAAAAAATAATCAGTTGTGGTGGCACATTCCTGTAGTCCCAGTTACTTGGGAGACTGAAGCAGGAGGTCACCTGAGTCCAGCAGTCTGAGGTTGCAGTGAACTGTGATGATGCCACTGCACTCCAGCTCAAGTGACAGAGTGAGACTCTGTCTCAACAAAATAAAATAAAATAACAGTATAGGAGTAGAACTGGTACAAGTATATAGAACCAAATGTATGAATTACAAAATCAAAGTTGCATTTCAATTTTTTTCTGTTAATAATCATAATTATCCATTCTATATTTAGAAATGTACCACATTACAACTCAGGAATTTGGGGTTCATTCCCACTAAGCATTGTATATGTCTCATTTCTATGCTTTAAGATATCTTTTACTTTTGTCTTTTCTTAAACAGTCCCCTTGTCAGCAGCCCCCTTACCCTTTCCATACATTTTTATGTTGATTCCAGTCTTCTTGCCCTAAGACATAGCTTAGATTTTGCTACTTCATTTATCATCATCCAAGTACACACACACACACGTTTCTTAAAATGCCTTAATGTAGCATATAAGACTCACCATGGGATAAAATTTGAATCTTTTGTTTCATCAGATATGGAGTGGGGACTTAAAGAGGAAACACAGATGCTTACTTTAAGAGTAGGACTCCAATTTGGGAAATGCCTGGGCCAGGAAAAGGATACTGTGAGGGGCATTGTTGCTTAAAACAGAAAATAGAACAGTGCACTGCCTACAGAGGCCAGCACTATAGCTTGGAGCTCACATCAGGGAAGATGGTCTATCATCTGTCTAAAGTCCTCACTCTGTGCTTTAAAAACACAGTCATCCATCACATTGTCACTTTTTGAGTAGAATAACTTCTCTTCCTATGATCTGAGACACTGTCCACTAATCATTTAGTCATTGGAAAAGGACAAACCAGCAAACTCTACTTCACTAAAAATAGCAAGCGGTCACTGCAGACCTCATGAAGCAG
The DNA here is from genome assembly GCA_963573935.1 of Arctocebus calabarensis. Classification (NCBI taxonomy): domain Eukaryota; kingdom Metazoa; phylum Chordata; class Mammalia; order Primates; family Lorisidae; genus Arctocebus; species Arctocebus calabarensis. The sequence continues at coordinate 10,101 of CAUYON010101342.1, read as the reverse complement.
GAGAAAAGCTCAAATTGTATGTACTTTGGAGTAAGGGCAATCAATAAGCTAAATGTTGAACCAATGGCTGTTGTCAAGGAAAATAAGATACCTTCATCAGCCACTGGCCATTGCTTATTTATGTACCAAATCTGGGGATGGTAGGTGGAGGCAGTTCCTCCCATGACATAGGAAATGGGTTCCCTAATCGAAAGAAGAGTTCTTGTACCAGAAGAAAAGGAAAAACAAAAGAAATGCTTCTGGAAACTATACCAACTAGTCTAGTAGTAAGCATAAAAGAAACTCTAAAAAAGAATTTGTGAAGAGATACACTTTGTGTACCAATGCATTGATATAACCTAATGGTTGATTTTTGAATAACAACTAAAATCAAGTCAGAATCAGGTACAGTCATTTTGTTAAACATAAATCATAAAATTATCAGATTATTTAGGTACTTTTTTTGGTTTTATACTCTTGTCTACCTTTTATTTTTCTATTTGTAACTAGCCAGTACTAAGACTTCTATTGGATAACTTATGTTGGTTATTTTCCAAATTATTTCACGTATTTTATAGTTTCTTTTTATCAAGCAACTCCAAAACACAAATCTGTGGGTCTCTTCCTCCCTCACACTACAGATGACAATAATAATAATCATTGCGTACTTGCTATGTGCCAAGCACTATTTTAAATACAATATGTGTTTTAAATCCTTTAAAGCTTATTTCCTAATGCAGTGATTATTACTAGTGTGACATGAAAATTTTTAAAGATCATTCATTAATGAAACGGATCTTAGGTGTGCCATGAAAATTTTTAAAAATCATTAATGAAATTATTTTTATAAGAAGTTTAAAGCACAGTTAGTATGTTCTCTTTAGTTACTTTTTTATTTTTTGAGCAACATAATTTAAATGCGCCATGGAAATTTAACAATAGGTTCAAGTAAACCCTGAGATAAAAGGGGTGAAAAACACAGTCCTGGGCGGCGCCTGTGGCTCATTGAGTAGGGCGCTGGCCCCATATACTGAAGGTGGCTGGTTCAAACCCAGTCGAACTGCAAAACAGAAAAATAGCCAGGCGTTGTGGCGGGCGCCTGTAGTCCTAGCTACTTAGGAGGCTGAAGCAAGAGAATTGCCTAAGCCCGGGAATTGGAGGTTGCTGTGTTGCTGTGAGCTGTGTGACGCCACAGCACTCTACAGAGGGCGATAAAGTGAGACTCTGTCTCTACAAAAAAAAAAAAAAAAAAAAACAGTCCTAATGTAAAGCAGAATTTGACATAAGGTTGGAGTACTTATGTGGTCAATTTGGCATTGAAATGCAGAATTGGCTCTCACACCACAAAGCTGCTTAAAATAAACATTTTTTTCACAAGACTTTATTTTTTTTTATACATTCTCATTTGCATGTGTGAAGTCTTATTGTGAGGCTGCATAAGACAGAAATTAATATAGGTTTAATGTGTATTATATCTCTACCACATAAGAAAGACTTACGTGAACTCTTTCGGTCTGTCACACCCTATAGTTCAGAATTAAATTTGTGTACAGCTGTGACATCCCTTGTCTGGTCAAGCTACAGGGCTCCAAAATAGGTCATCTGATTATTATGGTGTGTGCTCAGAGCTTACCCACTCTAAGATGTAACAAGTCAAATTTTAAAACTGCAACAGAGGCTCGGCCCCTGTGGCTCAACGGGCTAAGGGCGCCAGCCACGTACACCTGAGCTGGCAGGTTCGAATCCAGCCTGGGCCCACTAAACAATGACGGCTGCAACCAAAAAATGGCCAGACATTGTGGCGGACGCCTGTAGTCCCAGCTACTTGGAAAGCAGAGGCAGGAGAGTCGCTTGAGCCCAGGAATTGGAGGTTGCTGCGAGCTGTGATGCCACAGCACTCTATCCAGGATGACAGCTTGAGGCTCTGTCTCCAAAAACAAAAAAAAAAAAACTGCAACAGAAAGCAGAAGGCTTAATGTATCAATTTAATATAGAAATAATCTACAACTGAGATAAAATGAAAATACATTTGTAATGGTGACAAGTTATAAATAGACTACATGAAAACAGATGATGGACCCAATTCATGGTTATGGAAAATGTAGATCCTCTTGACATTATTTTCCTAATGAATTAAATTGTGCAAGCAATGAAACTAATGCTCAAAACAGAATTGCTTCCATTGGACAAATACTGAAAGTATTTCTATTCCTGAAGAACAAATTCATAGTATTGTTGTTCAAAGAATTAGGTATACTTGGTGTGATAAGTACTTACGAAAAATTATTAGGAGAAGGCTTTACAATTTAAAAAGTCTATTATCATTTATTGCAGCTACATTTAAATTCAAAATATGTTCATCTCAAAAATAGGAAGAGAGATCAATGTGAAAAATTCGTTTGACCGTTTTCTGTACTAACAATTCAGAGATTACAGTCACTATGGTTTTTACAATTTCCTATATGGGAAATCATGAATGAACAACATAGCAATTCATCTTTTCTTTTATCCCAGAAAATGAGAGCATGTGTCCCCACGAACACTTGTCCTTGAATGTTTATGGCAGCTTTATTCATCATAGGTAAAAATTAGACACACCTGCCATGTTCATCCAAGGGAAAATAGCTCAACGCAGCAGTAAAAAGGATGAACTAAGCCCAAGAACACAACCGAATCCAAATCATCAGGATAAATGAAAGAAGCCAAGAGGAAATAAAGACATCTGTACAATGTATGATTTTATTTAAAGACATTCTGAAAACAGTGACCTCTAATGAAATAAGGCACGGTGGTTGTTGGAACCTGGGGTTAGGGAGTGGAGATTACTGTAAAGGGGTACAAAAAGTTTTAGGAGTGATGGAAATATTCTAACACAATTGTGCTGGTGGCTCAAACCTCAGTAAATGTTATGATGCAGAGACTATAACCAAGTTTACTTTTAATCAATAGACAAACACTTAGGTATTGACCTAAAATTATCTGGGATGTGAAATAGCCTTTACTCAATGTATACCTTAACCTGCTTAAATAGAACCAAATCTGCCTCTCAGTGTGGTCAAAGGCAGAGGGTTGCTAGGTTGGAAGCCTAGAATAAAGACTACACGAGGAAGCTCGGGGCCGTGAAATTAGGGGAATGTATTAAAGTATTAAGTGCTGGTGCTGGAGTGGCTATAGCCGAGAGCAAGCTGGCGAATGTAACATTTCTGGAGGAAGCAGCAGCCAAGGCTGAGGCAAATTTCCCCACCATAACTCTCCCTGTGTCCATCTGCCAAGAAAAACCGAACAGCAGCAGCACCAGCTGTTCTTGTTGCTCCACAGATTGCAAAGCATGTTTCCCAAATTAACATCTCACCAACGCTTCCCCATTGAGTTTATAGGAGACAGGAACTAAGTCAAGATGGGATAGAAAGTAACCGGAAGGCTGATCACAGTGAAGGAGCAACAGCAGGGAGCTGACAGCGTGCAGGGCAAGCTGCAGGTCCGCAGAGGAACTAGTGCAAGATGAATTTGCAGAGGCAGGTAAGAGGAGGCAGCTGCTGCTCCAGGAGTGAAGGTCGGGTAGATGACAATATTCAGTCCTCTGCCTTCCCATTTCACAGAAGAATGGGAGAAGACAAAAAGCAAAATAGCAGAGCACTAGTAGTACTGCCCATGTGCTAAGTAACCAACTCAATCTAGTACCTCCCCTTAGACAGATGCTTGAAAGTTATGGATGGAACGCATTTTGCCAACGGTATATATGACCTTAAACATTATGGATGGTAATTCTTTCCCTCTTACTAAGGAAAGTAACTTCTTTTCGTAACTGCAGATTAATAAGAGAATACACACGATTAGGTTACAGTGTTTGTGTTTGTAAGATAAAGTCGGAGTTGTTGTTTCCTTCACCCACGAGGTGTGTCATACACCGGTGTCTTTTCCCTTTGGGGGGGAACTTGCCGAGTCCACTTCTCTCCCCTGTCCTGCATTCTTGGTTTTAATCAGTGAGCATGTGGTAATTAAACTACTAGTTTCAACTTAGTGTTGAGCCCATGTGATGCTTATTTTTCCATTGCTGTGATATTTTACTTGGGAAAGTGTTTTCCAAATCCATTCAGGTTGTTAAAAATAACACAAAAATCTCCAGCTTTAGGAAAGTAACTTCCAGTCAAACATAAAAGGCATCCCATTTACTCTGTTTTGAGAGTTGTATCCCAAGCCCACATTATTCCAGTTCCTAAAGGCAGAACTGCTTCCCGGTAACCCGGGGCTACCCTAATAAGGATAACATACCCAGCTTCACCTGCCTGAGACATTTATGCATTTCTTGTTTGCAAGATAGATAAATATAAACCACTGACTTCAGTTAACAATGGATACTTCCTCAGTCATCAAATAATGTTTATAATTTTCAAGGGTCTTGCTCCTATTTTTACTATTAACACAAATTATTAGGGCTTAGGAGTCACCATCTCTGAACCTTAATTTTTTTCATCTACATTCCAAAAGTGTGGCATGAATAATGCTGATATTTACAACAACTTCTTAAAAAGTAAGTATTTTTCTCTTTAAAAAGGAAATAATTGATTTATAAATAAAGCATTTATAATTATGGCTAAAAATAAAAACAAGATACCCATAATGTTCAGAGGTATTGGTTCATGTCTCCTTAAAGGCATTAATTTCACTGCTTTTATGATATCCGCAGTGTACTGAGAGCTTCACAATGTTTATATATTCTGCTGTTGCAGCAAATACTAAATGACATTTACCATTATTCACACCCCAAATAGATTTTGTTTGAGGTATGATGATGAGACTCTTCTAAAAGCTAACCTTAGGGGAAAAAAATTTAAAGCCCCACCCTCCCAAAATCGTAAAATACAGTTTTCAGGTAGGTAAATTACTGTTTTATCTAATAGAATAAAATCGCTCAGTTTGATTTATAAGATTGGGGCTATCAGAGTTAAAATTCTACTCTACTGCTGCCAAGTAACATAATCTTGAAATTGCTCGAAGTCATCATCGTTTTCCCTTTAGAGAAGTGAAGAGAAGCAGAAGCACGGTAAGCAGCAAATTACATGTGCATCAAGTAGCTTAACGAATACATGGCATGGATGAAGCATGCGATAAATGTCATCTACTATTTACTTTTGAAGAAATATTTATTGAGTGATTACTACACACCCACGCATTGTTCTAGTCGCCTGAGTGTCAGTAGTAAACAAAAGAGATTAAATAGCTTCCTTCATGAAGATCACGTTCAAATGTGGATTCGGACGGTAAACTGCATAAAATACTCTGCTTAGAAACAATGCAGCGTGGGGGAGGGATAAGCAACCACGTGGTGGGGAACGACGCGCCCTGGAAAAGTGGCGTTGGTGAGAAAAGACCCAAAGGAAATGAGAGAGCGGGCCAGAAAGTTTCCAGAAGAGGACCAGTTTCCAGGTAGGGGAAACTAGACGTTCAAAGGTCCTGTGATAGAAACGAGTTTGATCTGTTCCAGGAACAACAGCGAAGTTGTGTGCCTGGAGTGGACTGAGCACGGCAGTGTGTGATACAAACAACAAGAGGGTGACATGGGTCTCAGCACAGCGGGTGACCCGGAGACTGGATGATGAAAGGGTTCCCAGTCCCCAGGCTGTGGGCCAGTATCAGGCTACGGCCTGTTGGGAACAGGGCCGAACCTCAGGCGAGTGAAGCTTCCTCTGCCTTACAGCCACTTCCCAGCCGCACGCCCCGGCTGAGCGCTGCTGTCCGATTCCCGCGGGAGCCCAGAGCAGGCTGCGAACTGCGCACGGAGACTTCGCGGTGTGCGCTCTTTACGAGGATCTAACCTAATGCTTAGCGATCTGAAGCGGAGATGGAATGCGCTAGACTCATCCCCAAACTATCCTTCCCCATCCGTGGAAGAGTCGTCTTTCATAAAAGCAGTCCTGGTACTGAACAGTTGAGGGCGGCTGAAGTAAGGCACGGTGGCTAATGCCAATTCAGCGATTTAAGTGCTGCGTGAGAAGCTGCCGGAGGGTATTGAACGAGCCGTGTGTCCTGACTAGCAGAGTCCCAACAGTCTTGCAGCTGACAATAGACAAAGTGTCCTCCAGCCTCCATAACCAACTAAGCTGTCCACTCCAGTCACAGAAGTGCTACTTATAAGACATTAAGGACTAATTACAAAGAGCTCGACTAAACTGTGACGTTCCGCACGTTACAAGCGAATTCTCCCCATTCACACTAGAACTTGAGCCCTCAAATTTCTATTTTTGATCTATCTATCACCACTTTGAAATACAAGTTACAAAGGGTTGGATTATGAAATACATACATATTGTGCTTTATTCAAACCCCTAAATGTGAAAGGATTTAGAGAAAATATTCCCTTAGCTGTATGTAGAATACTCAGGCAGGTCTATGGCTTTGTTATTGGTGACATCCACAGCTAAGCGGTAGCTTGAGGCCCTCTTCCTCCAGTCCATGCGCAGTCAGTGTTCCAGGGAAGGATGGGGGCACAGCCAGTGCGGGTTTCCCGATGGAAATCCTCACCGCAGCGGGTTAGTGTCCCTCCTATCTTTCAGATGAACTAGGTTGTCAGGGAAGCAGAGAAGTCAGGCAATCAGCCAACTGCCTGTGTTGCTTTCATTATAAGCCTGTAGAAAATTTCCACTTTCCGAGGAGGGAGCTTCTGCCCTCTTAGAGCCAGCTGTACACCAGCCACTCTCCACGCCCCAGGAGGCACCCGGCTTAAGGAATTCCACTTCCCCCAAAGGCTAGTCAGAGCTGCTGGGAAAGGCAAGCACTTCAAAGGAACACAGAGGTCTGGTGAATGTTCAGCTCACTTCAGAAAGCATTTTCTTAAACAGAGATAAAGGGAGAAGCTGCAATATTGTAAAAGCCCACAGAACCTCAGCATTGTTCCCACCTGCTTTTCTGTTGCACCCAGAAACCAAAGTCAATCAGGAGGCCTACTTTTCTCAGAGCCACACAAATCACAGCTCTCTGGGAAAAATTAAGCAAGAGAAACCTTCACTCTTGTGATTTGAGGACTGCTATGTACATTCAAAGCAGATGTGAGGTCCTAGACTGTGATTTCCAAGGTCCTGAAAATCTTGCAGGGTGTTTAACTTCCAATTGTGTAGCTGGGTAAGATTGGACTTCCAACGGTTTCTCCATACAATTGACTCTTAAACATGTGGGTGTTAGGAGTGCCAGTCCCTGGCACTGTCAAACATTTACATATAACTTTTGACTCTCCAAAAACTTAACCACTAATAGCTCACTGTGGACCAGAAAGAAGCCTTACTGATAATATGAACTGTTGATTAACTTATATTTTGGACATAATATATAATGCACACAATCTTTTACAAGAGTGAGGTAGAAAAATCAAATGTTATTAAGATCATAAGAAAGAAAAAAATATATTTACTATTTTTTTTTTGAGAGAGAGAGTCTTGTTCTGTTGCCCATGCTAAAGTGCCATGGTATCAGCCTAGCTCACAGTAACCTCAAGTCATCCTCCTGCCTCAGCCTCCCGAGTAGCTGGTACTATATGATCCTGCCACAACACCTGGCTAATTTTTGTATTTTTAGTAGAGATGAGGTCTCGCTCTTACTCAGGCTGGTCTTGAACTCCTAAGCTCAAGGGATCCTCCCACCTCAGCTTCCCAAGGTCTTTACTATTCATGAAGTGGCAGTGGATTATCATAAAGGTCTTCATCTGCGTGGTGTTCACATGGAGTGGGCGGAGGAGATAGAGGAAGAGGCGGGAGTTTGCTGTTGCTATGTCATGGGTGGCAGAAGGGGAAGAAGATCTGTGTGTAAGTAGACATGGACAGTTCAAACTTGTGCTGTATAGGAAAACACATTGCTCTTCCCTTCTTCCCTTTTCTAGAATGAGACTACCCACAGATGGAATTCAACACTTTCATGAAGGCCTCATGGATGGTGGGAGAGATTAACAGACGCTGATAAAAATTACCTCTAGCTAAGGACTAGCACCACAGAAATCCAGTAGATCTTTTTTTGTTCTGTAGAATAAGCATCGTTTATTTCATTTAATCTCAAGTCACATACCATACGCAACTGTACACAGAGATTTCCTTTTGGAAGTTATTCAGTAAGAAAGCTATTCTTGTCCTTCTCTGTGGTTTACCATTTTCTGGAGATATGTTTGTTTTCTCAAAGCAATCCACTAAGAATATATAACTGCTTTTAATTTGGTGGTGTGAAAATTAAAGGTAAATCATCACCATTCACATAAAAATTCAATAATATCCCCAAATAAAGAGATAGCTGACATTAACAGCAATTTCTACTTTTAAAAGTTAAATCATTCAGTTTGGTGCCTGTGGCTCAATGGGCTAAGGTGCCAGCCACGTACACCTGAGCTGGCGGGTTCAAATCCAGCCCGGGCCCGCCAAAGGGCTGCAACCAAAAAATGGCCGGGCATTGTAGCAGGCGCCTGTAGTCCCAGCTACTTGGGAGGCAGAGGCAAGAGACTGGCTTGAGCCCAGGAATTGGAGGTTGCTGTGAGCTGTGATGTCAGGGTGAAATCTTGAGGCTCTGTCTAAAAAAAAAAAAAAAAAGTTAAATCATTGACCAAAGCAAAATAGTCTTCTTTTAAAAATTATTTGTTCTTTATCTTTAGAATCTTCCTACCCAATACCTTCCCCAAATTTATCAAGCCAAAAAAAAAAAAAATTCTACACTGCCCACATTTTCCCACATCTAAATTCTTAGAGTTTACCTGGCAGGAACTTAAAATGATAATCAAAATAAATGCCATTTCTCCTTTCTGCAGTAGATAGAGTTGATACCTGGCATTTCTCTTTCTGCTCCACTCCCTTAAAATTTCTCTTCATTATGCAATCAAACCTGCTCTCCCACCCCCTTTCCACCCTTTCCAATAATGATCAATGGCTTCCTTTATTTTTGTTGATGTGAACTACTCAAAGACAAAAATATTTTAACTTTAACACATATTACTTTAAAATAGGCACAACTTGGAGTGATTTAATGGTACATTGACATGTAGCATCAGGAAAATTACAAACATAGAATTTTCAAAATGTATTGCCAATTCATGAACACAAAAAAGTGTTTTATCATTGGGTGCCACTTGTGGCTCAAAGGAGTGGAGCACCGGCCCCACATACCGGAGGTGGCAGGTTCAAACACAGCCCCGGCCAAAACAAAAAGTGTTATATCACCTTCTGAGCTCGTCCTCTTCCATGGATCCTTTAGTACCTTCATTTTGCCCCTAGAAGTCTACCAGTTATCAAACCCCAGAGTTCTATTCCAATGCTCAGCCCATGGGCAGCCTGTACCTTACCCATGACTTCACCCTTTATCTTCTCCTAATTAACCCAAATAGTAACTACCGTTTGACAGAATTCTTAACTTTGGTGTTAAATGTGCACAGTTATTGGCAGAGTAATCATTAATCTTCAATTTTGGAAAACAGGTTGCTGAATTGCATCTTGACAAATCTTACATGCATAATTATAGCATAAAATAACTGCAAAATCAAAAATCTTCAAGAAAGCACTTAACCCAATCCACGCATTTTATTACTATGTATTTGCTTTTTTCTGGATGCCTATGGATGAGTTCATTAAGTCAGACTCTGCAGTTCATAAAATAGTCTATTCATCCATGAAAGTTTCCTCACATGTATAATTCTATTATTTCCTTCTTTTTTTTGAAGTTTTTTTTATTATCTTTATCATTAAATCATAGCTGTGTACAATAGTGCAATCAAAGGGTACAATGTGCTGGTTTCATATATAATCTTAACTATTTTCATCAAACTGATTAACATAGCCTTCCTGGCAATTTCTCCATTATTATATGAAGACATTTGTGTTCTGCATTTAGCAAGGTTCACCTGTACCCTTCCAAGATGCACCATAGGTGTGGCCCCACCAATTACCCTCACTCCACCCCAACCTCCCCTCTCCCCTCCCTACCCTTTCCCCTTTCCCCATATTCTTGTGCTATAGTTGGGTTATACCATTCATGCAACAGCTATAAATTAGCTTCATAGTAGAGTTGAGTACATTGGATACTTTTTCTTCCATTCTTGAGATACTTTGCTAAGAAGAATATGTTCCAGCTCCATCCATGTAAACATGAAAGAGGTAA
>CAUYON010101341.1:0-13176 GCA_963573935.1 Arctocebus calabarensis | reverse complement strand
GGTTTTTTCCCTAACATTTTTTGCAGGCCAGGATGAGTCTGCTGCTAATCAGGACAGGCAGCGAAGGCAAACACACCTGGCAGGCTGGATAAATGTCTTCAGCAGGCCGCATGTGGCCCACAGGCCATAGTTTGAGGACCCCAGCTCCAGACCATACATCAGTCTCTTGGTAGTCAACATGATTCAGCATCCCTGGCTTTGACCCTGGAAGTCTGGAAAACAAGTGAGATGAATTTTCCAGCTTACAAGGGAAGCAGCACCACACAATGGATCAGTCTCTGGGCTGGCGGAGCTGGCATAGCACAGCAATTTGCACAGTGGTGCTGAGGAGTGAGACCATGCCACTTACTAGACGTGGACCTTGGGCAGGTCTTTAACTTTCTAGTCTTCTGTCTCCTCATTCTTATTGATGAATAACAATAGTACTTAGCTCCTAGACTTATTGTGTGGGTCAAGCGAGTTAATTCAAGTATCTGTCACAGAGCAGGAGCTCAAGGAGTGCTTGTAGTTATTATTATTCTGAGTCCCAGCTCATTCACTTACTGAGAGTTGTGTGGCTTATGCTCATGCTGCTTCAGTGACCTTGCCATCCCACTGGGATTTCAAACACCGCCTTCCAGGGTTATATGCAACTAAAAGAAGTCATTTATGTAAAGGGCTTATGTAGCTGTACACACTCAAGAACAGGCAATTTCTTGTTTCTGCTTTGCTTTTGCATTAGCAAATGCCAAGCCTTGTATTGTAACGAATTCACTGAAATAAATGTCACTTTGTTGAGTCTTTTAGAAGCTACCAGCTGGAGCCAGTAGCACAGTGGTTACAGCACCGGCCACATACACTAAGGCTGGTGGGTTCGAACCCGGCGCAGGCCAGCTAAAACAACAATGACAACTGCAACAAAAAATAGTTGAGTGTTATGGTGGGCACCTATAGTCACAGCTACTTGGGAGGCTGAGGCAAGAGAATTGCCTAAGCGCAAGAGTTTGAGGTTGCTGTGAGCTGTGATGCCATTGCACTCTACTGAGGGTGACATAGTGAGACTCTGTCTCAAAAAAGAAAAAAATAAAAGCTCCCCATTTGTCCTTTCCTGCTGGCACTCAAATCTTGACACATGACTTTTAGAAAAGGTTCCCGATTATTCCCATATGATGGCATTGTTATGAGAGAAACCAAGAAAATGTATGTTCTTAGTACTTGTATCCTATCATCTCTATATATGTAGAATGCAACACAGAGAGCTGAAAGTGACCTAACATATCATCTCACTCACACTCTGATTTTTGATGAAACAAAAAAGTATTTGGGCCAGGCACAGTAGTTCATACCTTAATCCTAGCACTCTAGGAGGCCACAGCAGGAAGATCGCTTGAGGTGAGGAGTTTGAGACTAGCTTGAACAAGAGCCAGACCCCATCTCTACTAAAAATAGAAAAAAATAGCCAGCTGTGGTTGTGAGTACCTAGAGTCCCAGATACTTAGGAGCCTGAGGCAGGAGAATCCCTTGAGCCTAGGACTTTAAGGTGCAATGAGCTAGGATGACACCACTGCATTCTAGCTGGGGCAACAGAGTAAGACCCAAACAAATGATATGCATTTAGTTTAAATGATGATTTAAAAATATTTATCTCATTCTTTAAACTTTCTATGTGTGTATGCTTTATAGCCTACATTTCAGCACATACATGTACACATATGCATGCCCAAACATTTTGTACTCAAGGAAGTTTATAAACCATGGCTTTATTTTGCTCAGTTGAGATTCTTTCTGTTCTCTTCTTGCCCTTACTACCCTGGGAGTCCCCAGCTGGTAGGGACCACATCATGCGTGTTCCTTACCTCATGTTGATAACCAGCTGAAGAAGATGCCCTACTTGGCTTGCAGGTCATAGATAATCCTTGGATGAGCACACCTTGGCTCAGGAGCCTTCCCTGCTGTGTATGTGTGTGTAGTGGACACCCATGAATTTCATCAGCCAAGCATATCTCCCTTTCTCTGGGCACAGCACCACCTTCCCTGCAGGAAATACTCCTCCAAGGGCTCTAGCCATGTAATTCAAATATGTGCTGCTATCATCCCATGACGCCACTCCAGCTTGCTCTTGGTGATGTTTTAAGGTGTGCCCCTGACTCAAGCCAGCCCAATCATAACATCCTAGCCTCCTGGCCACAGTGATGAAGCTGCTGTGGTCCACTGAGCTGGACCAATCCAAACTCCTCCCTGGAATTCTTCTGACTGAGCAGAGAGAAAAGGCTAATTTTCTTCCTAGTGAAACTATATGAATCAGGAACAGTTTCATCTCCCATATTTTTGGAATAAGATGGTTTAAAGGAATGGTCGGGGTCATTCCAACAGACAGAAAACAGCAGAGATAACAGACACATTTTTTTTCTGTGTTCAAGATTGGTTCTTCAACTGTTCATTTTAGTGTGTGAATAATTCCTGGTTCCACCCAGAAAGTTCCCCTTTCTCCCTGTTTGGCCAGTCAGCTTCTGTGGTTGTGAACAGAAGCACATTGACTAATGAGATTATGATAACTCTCAGTACACCCAAACCAAATCGAAGGTCTCAGAAGGTACGGAGATTCTTTCTCAGCATCACAGTTCCTTGGATTTAGAGATACTTCTAGAAATCAGGAGAGGAGGGGACGTGGAGTAGGGGGACAGTAACAGGTGGAAGCAAAGCTGGGGCCTGAGAGACCAGACCCAGTTTCCGTTGAGACCAAAAGGGGGAATAAACAGGGACAAGAAGTCAGCTGACAGACCTGGCTAAGCACGGGGCACAAGTGTGGACAGTGGGCAAAAGACTAGACAGAGCTTCTGCCAAAAGGCTAAACATCCGTGTTGCCATCACACATATAGTGTGCAGAAAGAAATGCCTCTTTGAAAACTGAAGGCAGTCAATAGGGAACTGGTAATGCAAATAAGGTCCATCCACACAATGAATGCTGCGCAGCTGCAAAGAAAAGTTACAGACTGATGGGCACAATCTCCCAGATCCCTTAAAAAGAAAGCAAAACGAAGAACATAGTATTACATAGTATTGTACTGTTTCTGCAAAAAAAAAAAAAAAAGCGGTGGGGGGAGAGAAGAGTAGAATATATGTGGCTGTCTGGAAAGGATTCAGCCATGGATGTCTCTATTTTTCATATTTAATGCTGAATCCTTTCCAGGCATCCCTGGGTGTGTGTGTGTGTATTCGTAGATGTATAGATCAGAGCTGGTGGCTTAAATGCTTCCACGTCTGAGAACTGGAGGACTGCTTAGACGACAAGGAGATTTTTAGTGTATCTCCTTTTACACATTTTGAATTTTGAATGTATTTCTGTAAAACACATTCAAAACTTAATTAATTAATTGATTGATTAAAAACTGGTACAGAAGTCCTCGTAGGGTCAGAACAGAGTTTTTGTTTAGCCAAAATTTTGTCTGTCATTTTAGTTTTGGGAAAAAATAAGCCTGAGGGTATGGCGGGAAGGGCAGAAGCTGTGCGGAGGTGAAAGGAAGCTGCTCCCTGGGATTAGTGAGCATCTTGGCGCCTCTGTGGTGCAGAATGGGGAGAAAAGCTGCTCTTTCAGAAGCAGAAACCCAGCCAGGGAGGTGGCAAATATTAAGAAAGTACCTATGGTGAGATGGTTAAAGGTTTTTTTTCTTGTTTTTGTTGTTTGTTTGAGGCGTTTGAGGGGGAGGTTTTTTGGTTTTTCATGGTCTCCTGTGGCTTGAGCGCAGTGGCACAATCACGGCAACTTCAAACTCTTGGGCTCAAGGGATCTTCCCGCCTCAGCCTCCTGAGTAGCAGGTACTACAAGCACTCACAGCATCCACAGCTAATGTGTGTGTGTGTGTGTGTAGACTGGGGTCGGGGGGAGAATCTCCCTATAGTGCCCGGGCTGGTCGGTCTTGAACTCCAGGCCTTAAGTGATCCACCCACCTCAGCTTCCCAAAGTGTTGGGATTATGGGAGTAAGCCACTATGTTTAGCTAAAGGTCTTTTAAGAACAGGGATAACTAATACATTAGGTCTAATTTCTGGTCTTTTGCTGTCCTAGGCCGAGATGAGCCCCTTTTTGTAACCTCCAAAGTATAAGAGTATATACTACACATCAGTGCCTTGTGGGGGAAATCAAGCAAAGAACTGAGTGATACCATGGGGCTTAGTTCAGAGCAGAGGAGCCTAGCAGCGTGAAGGAAGATGCAAGCGAATCTGAGAATCCAGACAGCAGGAAAGTGAGGGACAAGCTGACAAAGGAAAATGAAACTGTCCTCATTCCCAAATCTTTCACAAGTGGGGCAGGGGCTGCTGTTTCTGGCACTATTGTAGGATAGGGCCTCAAGCCACTTTATGGCTAAAGGACATCGACTCCATAGGGCTGAAAAGTGTAGGGACACCAGGATGACCAACACTGGCTTACGCTTCTATCACTGGTACAAAGTCTCCCTTGAATTTTGGATAGGAGACAAACAAAGGCATTTATGACCACAGGAAATAGTGAAACCTATAGAAATTATTATACTAAGGGGTGATATGGGTTTAAAATATATCTAGAGGTTTGAACAGAGATCCTCAACCTTTTGGATGGAAATCTCAGCAGGGTGGGGTGGGGGGTGTGATTCTGCCAGTCACTTAGGTCCCCTCCTATCAAGCATGACTGGTTTATAGACACTCCCACTTGGCTCCCTAGGAGTCAGCAGGGAGTGGGGAGAGTGTGGAATGACAGCCATGGCCTCCCCCAAACTGTTCCACTATGCTCTAATAAAGATCTAGCCCTAGGCCGATGGGATGCCCCATTGCATGTTTTATAATAGCAATTGGATGGACCAGTACAGTACTGTAAAATTATAGGCACAGACCGGTTAATCTTGGGCCTGGAGTAAAGTTCCTTCCTTTTCCTCTTTTTCCCCTCTCATAGCCAATACCCAAGGGCCAGATCTCAGGGAGCCAGCTATGGTGCCTGACTTTTTTTTTTGACAGTCTGATTGTGTCACGCATCACAGCTCACAGCAACCTCTTGAGCTTAAACCATTCTCTTGCCTCAGCCTCCCAAGTACCTGGGCCTACAAGTGCCCACCACAACACCCGGCTTTTTTTGTTATTGTTATCATTGTTGTTTTAGCAAGTCCTGGCTGGGTTTGAATCCACTAGCCCCAGTGCATGTGGCCGGTGCCCTAACCACTGAAAATAGGCGCCGAGCCTGGTGCCTGACTCCTTAATCATAAAATAATTTTGCTTCTGGTTTCTCTCATTTTCCAGTGGTGTCTGGCTTAAACCTGCCATTCTAAGATTTCCATCCCTTCCTCTCTGGCCTTTGAGAGCTATGTGCTGTGTCTACAGGATTCTGAAGAGGCTGCAGCACAGTGGACCAGAGGCTAAGTGGTAGTCTGTCTATGCAGTCTGGTTTTCAAGGACCTCCATGCCTGGGCTGTGCCCCAACACCCAACCATCCCACCTACATCTTCACTGCCTCTGGCCACACCAGTCTCCCTGTTTTATTTCTTTCCATTTTTCCCCTGCCCTACCCCATCCAACTCATCCTTCATGCCCCAGCTTTTATTGATGGTATTATGAGTCCTACTCCTCATAGAGCTCTGTTGTCAAGCAAACCACACTGCCTTAGGCGGCCAGTTTCCTCTTCATATGGGTATGTCTCCCAACTCCACTCACTTGCACCCCTCCAGCACCTGCCCTGACCAGACATGGTATAGAGGTAATGGGGTAGAGCTCACCATGAGACCTGTGCTGAGGGTTGGGACAACTCATGGTGCAATGAGGGTCACCAGTGCAGGACCCAGGAAACCAGAGACTCAGTGTTGGCTACCACCAGCTTCCCTGGAAATCAGCGCCTTGAAGGTAGAATAGGGATCAGATTTTGTGTTCAAATGCTATAAATGCATGTCTCAGTGATTTCTCCCCTTCCTCATCTTGTCAACAGCCAAATAAAATTCGATCTTATTTTTCATGATTTAGATTAAAATATTTTCTGTGTATGCTTTTGAAAGGTAGCATACTGTCCTCTCACACTCAGTGGCTGAACTGGAGGGTCACTTTCTGCTCTAAGAAAACTCTACTCAGGGGCAATGCCTCTGGCTCACAGGAGTAGGGCACTGGCCTCATATGCAGGAGGTGGTGGGTTCAAACCCAGCCCTGGCCAAAAACCGCAAAAAAAAAAAAAACAAAAAAAAACTCTACTGAACTTTATCTGAGTTTAATTTCTCACCTCAACTTGCTTTCTTCAGATTTGCCTCCTTCAAAAAGCAGAATGAAGAAACAAACAAACAAAAAAAAATCCCAGTTCATTGAGGCTTTTACTATAGGGAACCAAGCTGGAGAACCCCTGGCTTTGTGAACATGCAGTCCGCAATCTGGATACCTTTTATTCAATTTCAAGAATTCCCTTTGCACGGCAAAAAGGGGTCTGAGGAAAGCAGAGCAGCGCAATGAGGGCAAGGGCAGAAGCAGAGAGCTCACAAGGTGGTGCCAGGCGCTGGCTGCCCACTGTTCCCCTGGCTGGGAAAGACGTGGGATCCATAGGAAGAGCAGGAAACGTCATTTTTGACACAAACAAAACAGGGTCCTGGGGCATGCCACCCCACCCTGTGCTTGGCCATGCAAAATGCTGAAATGGAGACTGTGGCCCCTCAGGACATGTCGCCCAGAGCCACGGAGCAGATGCACCAACATGAAAGGGAGTCCTTTGGGCGCTTCCCAGGGCGCCTGCAGGGTCCGGAGCACAGGAGGGTCTGTGTCCATGTCCAGGAGCATGGTCAGTTAACAGATAGCACCAATTGGGAGGCCCAGGGCAGAGAGACCGAGGCTCGGACTCTAGCACCTGTTTGCCTGGCCCTCCAAGGAAGAGACTCACTTTCTGGATGGCTGCTCTTGCAGTGAAGCCTCTCCCTTACCTTTGCCCTGGGGAAACTGGAATAAATCGAGGTGAGGTCTGACCCAGGGCACCAGCTGCCTCTGGAGGGCCAGGGCACTACCTCCTGCACCAGACTGAGGGACTGGAAGTGAGAAGGACAGACTGGGGCTTTGCGGGATGCTTCTGGAAGCTCTCACCTATAAAGAGGCTTCCCGAAGCATAGCCTGGGGTGTTTTTTAGCCTGCTTATCTCCTATACCCAGTAACCCATGAGTTGGCCCCCTGTTGTTTTTTTTGGGGGGGTTGTCTGTTTGTTTTATTTGGGTGGGTCAAGTGGAGGAAAGGGAGAGGAGAGAGCCCAGGAGGCCAGGCCAGAGCAGTCTCTCCCACCACAGAGGTAGGCAGCGTGTGTGGTGGGGACCCTGCACTGGGGCGGGCACCTGGGCGGCTGCACCCCTTGTTCATGCGTGATCTTGGGTAAACCATCTCACGTGGGTCTCACTTTCCTCAGTCACCAAGTCCAGAACATTCAACCCTACCTATCTTCAGAGGGAAAGGCTAAGGGTGAAAAATAGATAACGGATAGAAAACACTTTTTAAAAAGTATAAAGCGCCATTCAAACGCGAGGCAGTGTTGTCAAAAACATGTTAACCCTTAGCACATCCCTCAGCTCACTGTTAGACCTTCGCTTCCTTTTTCAGGGTATTTCCTAACCTTAGGGCCTTAGTTCCATATCTCAGAGGGGTCCTGAGACTCCCTGGTCATTTCCCCTGACCACAATCTGTGGCCCTAGTGGCCAAAGGGCACCCTGGCTGGTCTGAGGGGGTGCCCGAAGACTCTCGCTGCCTTGCTGTGCCTGTGACACCTTCCCCAGCCTTACGGTTCACCCTATGAGATGAGCTGGGCTGTCCATTCAGGCCAGACAGATCTGGGGTACCCCCGCCCAGCCCTCGGGGCCCCCCGTCTGGAGTGCAATTCTTGTTCCCGATTTCCAGCAGGTAGAGGGCAGGAAAGAACGCTGGGGCGGGAGGGTCTGGCCATCCCCACACACCCAGTCCGTTCCCTCCCCCCCGCCCAGCCCTAGTCTCGCTCTGGCGGGGGCTGCAGTGGTCGCGGGGCGCCGATACCAGGGCCGCCGCTGTGCACACGCAGGTGGTCCTTGAGCGACTCCTTGTAGCGGAAGCTCTTGCCGCACTCGCCGCACGTGTAGGGCCGCTCGCCCGTGTGGATGCGCTGGTGCTTGAGCAGGTTCTGCTTGCGGATGAAGCTCTTGCCGCAGAGCGCGCACTGGAAGGGCCGCTCGCCCGTGTGCAGCCGCTGATGGTTCTGCAGGTGTTCCTTGCGGCTATAGGTCTTCTCACATTCGGAGCATTTGTAGGGCCGCTCGCCGCGGTGCGTCATTTGATGGCGGATGAGGCCCGAGTGGCAGTTGAAGCTCTTCTCACACTCGGCGCACTCGTAGGGCCGCTCCTTGGTGTGGCTGCGGTGGTGGATGATGAGGCTCTTGCGCACACCGAAGCTCTTGCCGCACTCTGGGCACGAGTAAGGCTTGGTACGCGCGCCGTGCAGAAGCAGGCTCCGCCGCAGGCCACCAGGACAGCAGCTGCCGCAGCCGCCACCCGGGCCTGCTACCGCGTCGCCGCCGCCGCCGCCTCCCGCGCCGCCCTCCCCGCCCGGCGGCACCTCGGCCGCACCGGCCCGCTCCCCAGGCAGAGCCGAGAAGCCGTCGTCCAGCAGCCCACGGCTCGGGGGACCGCCCGGGTTCTCGGTCGCTGGGAGCGGGGGCAGGCTATGCGGCTGGGGCTGGGGCTGGGGCTGCGGCGGGGCCGGAGGCGGGTTCTTCACCATCAGCAGGCTGTCACCTGGGGGAGACACAAAGAGGTGACATGCTGACAGCGTTCTGGCCCACAACCCCACACCGCTCTGGCGAGGGGGCCCAGGTCACAAGCTACCTGGACCTCAGTTTCACTAAGAATGAGCAGACTGACTCGGCGCCTGTGGCTCAAGCAGCTAAGGCGCCAGCCACATACACCTAAGCTGGTGGGTTCAAATCCAGCCCCGTCCAACAAACAACAATGACAGCTGCAACCAAAACAGCTGTGCGTTGCGGCAGGCGCCTGTAGTCTCAGCTACTTGGGAGGCAGAGGCAGGGGAATCGCCTGAGCCCAGGGGATGGCGGTTGCTGTGAAGCCACAGCTCTCTACCCAGGGTGACAGCTTGAGGCTCTGTCTCAAAAAAAAAAAAAAAAAAAAATGAGCAGACTGAGCAGAATGAATAGTCACGATCTATGTGATCCCTGACCTGCCCAAAGACATCCGCTATGGAGCACCAGAAGTGGGTGGACCGGACAGCACACAGGAACACCACGAAGCCCTGCATGACACTCAGGGCTTATCGGTAACAGGTTCCTACCCAGAAGTCACCTCAGAAGGTAGAACAATCCCGAAATAACAAGACTTGATTGTAGTCTGGTGGATAACTGGAAGGGAAGAATTTGCCAGGCCTTATCCAAAGTGAAACCTGTCTAGAGTCATAGGAATGGAATGCAGGAAGCTGGGACCATAAGCACCAGATGACTGGCAGTCTGTCTCCTTTTGGCAAGTGGCATGTGACCTGTGAATCAGGGCAGGCAGCTGGCACAGTGTGAGTCCTACCTGGCCCTGGACCCTCCCCACCCCTGTGTGGAAGTAGCTGCCCCAGGAGTAGTAGACTACTTCCCTGGGAAGTAGGGCTGCTGGCCCCCCTTTCCCTACACCCTAGAGCCTCTAGACCATGAGTGTACAGCTCTCCACCACTTCAGGGCTTAGTGGGACAGGCTCTGGGCATCAGAGTGGTGACCTTACGCTGACAGAAAAGCCATCCTGTGTGCTGTATTTTTTTTTTTTTTTGGAGACAGAGTTTCACTATTTTGCCCTCGGTAGAGTGCCATGGCATCACAGCTCACACCAACCTCCAACTCTTGGGTTTAAGCAATTCTCCTGCCTCAGCCTCCCAAGTAGCTGGGACTATAGGCACCTGCCACAACACCGGGCTATTTTTTGTTGTTATAGCTGTCATTGTTTAGCAGGCCCTGGCCAGGTTCCAACCCACCAGCCCGGTGCATGTGGCCAGTGCCCTAACCATTGAGCTAAGGGCACCAAGCCACCTGGAGTCTTCTGAAACCTCCACCTTCTATTGCCTCCCCTGTCTCCAGTCTGATTCCTTCTCCTGAGGAGCCCAGCTTCCATATTTAGGGGTAAGCCTATGGAAGAATTCTAAGGAAAGTGAAGTTTACATCTACCCCCACCTCTTCTTGCCATCCTTTTTTCCTTTCTGTATTCCTACTCCACCTCTGCCCAGGGCCCAACTGCTCCCTGGATGCCACTTCTCAGGCCACATCTGCTCCATTTCCACCCAACCCCTTATGCTTGCTGGTGTCTACATGGAGTGGGCCCAGCCTTCCCTCTCTGTCCCAATCAAAATTGATCAGGCAGGTGGAGCATAATAGCTCATGACTATAATCCTAGCACTCTAAGAGGCCGAGGCAGGTGGATTGCTTTAGCTCAGGAGTTCAAGACCAGCCTGAGCAAGAGCGAGACCCCATCTCTTCTAAAAACTAGCCAGGCATTGTGTAGGAGCCTGTAGTCCTAGCTACTCAGGAGGCTAAAGCAAGAGGTTCACTAGAGTACAGGAGTCTGAGGTTGCTGTGAGCTAAGTTGCCATGGCATTTCCCAGAGCAACTGTGAAACTGTCTCAAAAAAAAAAAAAAAGACCAGGAAGAGACCTATGTCTATAGGACACTGCCCAGGAGCACAGGCCCAAATAATTCTTCTGGCCTCAATTCAGATATCTCAGGAGGGTCACCCCAGCTCTGGAGCATCCTATGAGACCAGTGAGGACACTGTGTGTCTTTGCTTCTCCTATTACTAGTCCTGCTGCTCTCTCCCCTGCACAGGTTATTGCCAGAGGACTCACAAGGAAACCACATGCATGTAAACCTCCAAGGGCTATTTCCTGGGAAACCTAAGACAACGGAACTCTGATAATTCTGCCAACTCAATGGGAGCCACAATCCACTTTCTCACTATCCTGCTGTGGTCCACACCCTTTCTCTTTTCTTTTCTTTTTGAGACAGAGTCTCATTATGTCGCCCTCGGTAGAGTGCTATGGCATCACAGCTCACAGCAACCTACAACTCTTGGGCTTAAGTGATTCTTTTGCCTAGGTCTCCCAAGTAGCTGGGACTACAGGCGCCTGCCACAACGTCCAGCTATTTTGTTGTTGTTGTTGTTGTAGTTGTCATTGTTGTTTGGCAGGCCCAGGCCAGGTTGGAACCCGCCAGCCCCAGTGTACGTGGCCAGCGCCCTAAGCGCTGAGCTGCAGACACCAAGTTGAGATGTATTACTCTTCTTACTCCGGCTGGTCTGGATTACCTGAGCTCAAGCAATCCACCTGCCTTGGGATCCCAGAGTGCTAGGATTACAGTTGTGAGCCACAGTGCTTGGTTCCACACCCTTTTTCTATCTTCCTGATGCAACTTGGTGTCCCAACACAGCCCAATCACTTGCTGGCAAACACCTTTATCGCCTTTTTTCCCCTCTCCTCAGTTGTGCTTGCCTGGAAAACCCCAGTCCGGTTGCTGCAATTAGGCAGTTGAATCTTGCTGCAGAAAACTGCACAAACCTCATGAGGGGCCCCCACACAGCTCTGGCATCCTGGCCTGGGTGTCAGGTGTGAACTAACTTTCCACTCAGACCTCCTGCTCTAGGCCCTTCCCCTGTTACCGGACTTTTCACCAGCAAGTAACAGATTCAGAGGTCAGCATGTGATCTTATCCTGACCAATGAGGTATGAGGAAAGGTTTGCTGGGAGGCCTCAAGAAGGTTTCCTCTCTCCTTAAGAATGTGCAGGAAAGGATGGGCTTCATCTTCTGGGTCTGAATGTGATGCTTAGAGCAGCTACAGCCTTCAAGCTAGCAGCCTGAGGATGAAGCCACATTACAGACATCCAATCAAAGAGTTGGAAAGAACCTGGGTCCTTGAAAACATAGCTGGGTCCTTGAACCAACTAAACCTGAACCTGACTACTTCGGGACTTCTAGTGATGTAAGAGAATACATTTCTTTATTCTTCAAGGCAGTTTGAATCAGGGTTCAAAGGCAGTTGAAAGCGTCCTACCAGAAACAATGATCTACTTATCTCTCAAAAGAACACCCTCCCAGACCCCTGTGCTCCCCACCCCAGCTCATGTCATGTCATCTCTCTGTTGCTTTCCATAGCAAGATTCATCAGGAGTTACTGACACTTGCTGTCACAACTTTTTCAACTCCCACTCTCATCTCAGACAATAGGGCATATGTCCCCACACTCCACTGAAACAACTTTAGTCAAGGTCACCAACAATAATATCCCAAATCCAACAGCTTTTCCCTGCCCTACACGCTCAGCCCCTCATTGGCATCTAATGTGGTTAAACACTCCTTCCTTCCTGCTGAGAGATTCTCTCCTATCCTCAAGGGGCTAGCTTTTCTGGTTTTCTTCAAGGCTTAAACCTGGGATCTCTTTAGATCTTTGCCCCTAGAGCTCATTCAGTCTTCAGCCTTAAAACAACCTACCTGCAATAATTTGTCTGGTCTTTGTCCCTGGTTCCTGGGAAGTAGCCTGTAAATCCTTGGAATTTCCTAAGAGATAGGAGTGTCTTTGTTATTCATCGCAGGCCCCTACAGAGTTGAAGATAACTAGGCTGGGGGCTACCCAGGCCTGAAACACCAGACCTCCTGATTTAAGGGTTAGGGTTTGGAGCCCAACCTCCACGGAGTGGGGGAAGGTAGACTCAGGGATGAGACTCAAGGGATGATTCCATCAATCATACCTGTGTAAAGAAACCCCGACAAAAACCCTGACACCAAAGCTCAGGTGAGCTTCCTTGGTTGGCAACACTCTACATATTGTCACACATCATCTTGCTGGCAGGGTGACATGGCCTGACTCCATAAGAAAAGGGCAATGGAAGTTTTGTGTCTGGGACCCTCCCAGACATAGCTTTATGGGTCTCTTTCTGGCTGCTCCTGATTTGAATAGTTTTGCTACAATAAAACTGTAATTATAGGCTCGGCGCCTGTGGCTCAACGGGCTAAGGTGCCAGCCACGTACACCTGAGCTGGCGGGTTCGAATCCAGCCCCAGGGCCCACCAAACAACAATGACAGCTGCAACCAAAAAATGGCTGGGCGTTGTGGCGGGCGCCTGTAGTCCCAGCTACTTGGGAGGCAGAGGCAAGAGACTCGCTTGAGCCCAGGAATTGGAGGTTGCTGTGAGCTGTGATGCCACAGCACTCTACCCAG